>JANKOE010000204.1:30120345-30130536 GCA_026284465.1 Erythroxylum citrifolium
TTTGGGAGGTCACAAAATATTAGATTTTGGATGGCAAAGGATGGCTTCCAAAGCCATTAATTGTCATTCCATCCTGTCTCAAAATAGACTCTCAAACAATGGTCTGAATCATTTGAGTCATTCCATTCCATTCCCTTCCATCCCTCCACCCACATCCAAACATACCCTTAAGTTCAATTAATAAAATAAAATGGGGTATTTTCTATTAAGTAACTAATTAACTAAAATTAATAAGAAATCAAATTAAATCAACTGAATATAAATTGGAGAAATTCAAGATTATTAAACTTTGATTCAAGAGAAATATCTCATTTAATTGTAACTTTGGTCATTGTTTTAAAAAGAATATTTGTTACAATTCAAGTAGCTAGTCTAAAACATATTAGGACAGTTATAATGAATCTAAAAATTTTCTAAATTAATTGATTCAAACCTAGCATTCATACCAAAACTTACCATCCATTAGCTAAGTGTGATAACATTCCGTATCAAATAAATAATAGCAATAAGCTTAGTGAACAAAACCCTAAATTAAATAATCGAGATAATTGAAGTATTTAACTTAGTTTTCTTGTTTATCATAAGTTAAATATGTAAATTTATAATAACTTATTTGCTACTTGTACCAATTTCATGACAATTACAGATCATTGAATTCATGGATAACGATAGAATAATCAACATTAAATTAATTTATCAAATCAATCAATATTAATCAATCATGAAATATAAGAACTTAAAACAAGAAATACTTGAATTAAAACATAAATAAAATTAAGAACAAAATCCTACAAAGTTACAACTAGAGATTCAAATCCCCTTAAATCATAATATTTTTAGTTTCATCGCTGAAAATAGAAGAAAGATGAATTATTGAGAGAAAAGTAAGAAGAGGACGATTCATTGATTCTTGAGAGGTGCAGAATGTCCCTTTTATAGTATTTTTCTACTTTACGCTTAATCTTAACTTATCTTGTAAACATGTCTATCTATTTAAACTTAACTCTTCTAAGTAAATCTAGCATTTGTCTTTATCTCTCTATCCATTGCAGTCATCTTTTTATTTTATCCAAAAGTCTTGATTATCATCAATAATATCTCAATTTAATGCAATCTTTATTTTTTATCTCCCGACATAAAATAAATATTAATTTTTCTATTTAAGTATCAAAATATATTCAAAACAAAGGAAATAATATTAATTAATATATCAAGATAGATAACCGTTGTTTATAGATTGTCGAAGAATGTTAATAAAAAAATAATTTATAAATATAGAAAATGTTACCACTTGAAATTTACTCTGGAAAAGCGATATTAACATGGACAGCCAGTAAGTCGAAGCTTTCAAGAATTAGTTTGACGGAACAAAAGGTACGAAAGAAAATATCTAGATTAAAATATGCACTCTTAACAAGTTTAGTGGGGAGGACATGGTAATGCTTCTGTGATGATGATTGAGATTGACACTCACACTCACACCGCCCTACCCTTATCCGATAAGTTAGCAAGTGGGTCCTTTCCTAGATTATCGACATCTACATAATTTTATAATTATCAATACTTTAAAAATAAAATATAAACATTTAATCGCTGTTTCTTAAAAATAGTGTATAATAAATAAAAATGTAAATGAAAGAAAATATTTATTAACTATTAATATCTAATGATATATAATTAATTTTTATATTTCTACATATTAAGATCTTAAGGTCATTATATTTTCGGATGAATACAAGCCATCAAACGTTATGAAAGAAAAGTAAAGAATAAAGACACGTGTTATTTATCAAAAGTTATGTTTAATTTTTAATCATTTATAATTATTAACAAATTTCCAAAATCAATTGTAATACTGATTACTGATACCAACCCGGTTGCTGTAATGGAACGCTACGGCGGCGCCCCTGGGATTTTGGCTTTTGGCCAAGTCAACCTTTACTGCCACGCTGCCAAATCATCATCTCGATAGCACTCTTATCCACGAACCTCCCTTTTTTGTTAATTCGAAAAAATCTATAAATGAATTAAGCGGACACACCTTTCCGAAAGTTTAATTAGCACACTACTCTACAGGCGGGTCAAGTAGAAACACTTCATCATCGAGAATCTCAACTAGTTCTCTACCTACAGATAAAACCTCGACTACCACAGGCTTTTACAAGAGAGGCTAGCATGGAATCAAACTTACGACCTAACCGAAGTCAAGCCCCGCTCTCAACCATCGACCCACACTTCTTGAGGGGCTTATCCACAAACCTATTCATTCCTTGACCCAAATACCCCTCATCGATCACCCTCGTAATTAAGAAAATATACAACTGTGCGTGCATGATTTAAACAAGCATATAGACCATGGTGCCTAGCCAGATTAGGGGTAACTTCGTAAATTCATATTTTAAATTGCTTTGTTTATATAGATCGACTGACAGTGAGTTGGTGAGAGAAGTGTTGTCTTTATCTCTGGCTTCAACGCGTCAGCGACGAGAATTACGAAAACGTCATCACCGTCGAACTGATCTCCGGCGAAGAGAAATTTTGTTTTAGGGGTTCATAGTCGTATTCGTGTTTGCGGAGTTTGTGTGTTTGATGGGAAAAACCCGCTCATGGGAAAGTTGTCTTTCAAGGACTCTCTAAAAGCTCTCGAAGCTGATATCCAGCATGCCAATACTCTGTAATATACCACTTGTCTCTATATCTCTGTCATTACAAATCTTTTGGGCTTTCTCTTTGTTTGATCTATTGGTGAAAACCCGGTACCCATTTTGTGTTTTGTTGTTAGCAAAATTTTACAGCTATGTTGTTGACGATCGTTTTGGAGTTTTTATCGGTCTTAAAAGTACCATGCTTTCGAATGTTCCAGCTCGTTCTTTGGTTATTGGTGACCGATTATAGTATTTTATCCTGCACCCATAAATATCCCTTCAATTAAATTGCTGTTTTTGGGAACAGAGTAGTAGAAGAGTTAGTGTTATGGTGTACTATGGTCAGAGTTTTCTTGGTTGTGGCTTAGAGGAAGAATACAAGAGGGGTTAGTCTTAACATATGATGCAAATTTGTAAACTGATGCGACAGCTTGAATCTTCTTATTCTTATACTTTTCCTTCTCGGTTATGTGCATTATATTTGTTTGTGCTTTTCTGCTCTTGGATGCATCAAGAGAGTGACTTGTTCACACAAGAGGAGAAATTCATTAAGTTGCAACGCATCTTAACGTTTACTTTTCATAAAAGCATGAGAAAAGCTTTCTTTTTCTTTTAGTTTTCGTGTAATTCATTGGTGAGGTTCTGGTAATGCGTAGACATTTATGCTACTCCAACTCCTCGCCTTTAGGGTATTTTTGTGGGAATAATAGATTCCAATTTTTCACATATGTTTCTGACGTCTTTTACGGTCACTTTCTAATCCGCAATCATTTAGTTGCAATGAGTGTATTATCAGAATGACATGGTAGTTGGTGGGTGTATCTTAATCCTGTTTTGCTTCTTTTTTTTTTCCCTGCCCTCCCTTGAATGCAGTGCCTTAGATTTTCCAAGGGGAAGTGATGGTGCCCGACTTCAGATGAGACTGTTCTACACTCCAGCGGCACAATTTTTCCTTTTTCTTGTCCAGTGGACCGATTGTCATCTTGCTGGTGCCCTTGGTTTGCTTAGAATTTTAGTTTGTCTGGTGCGTATCTCTCGAGGCTACTTCCTGATTTCACTTGGTTGTAGTTCTTGCTTTAGTCTGTTATTATTTTGTTTTGCTTGCCTTGTCTTTCTGTTCCCACTCAAAATTTCACAGTTCAGTTTGTGTTGATTCATTAACTAATTTGTTAAGATTATTCTGCACTCCATCAATTTCAAAATTGTAATAATAATGTTGGGGATGGGATATGAAAATTGGTATTGATGCAGACCTGCTCGGACGGCAAGACTACTACTTCTGCTTATGAGAAGAGAGCCAGCATTCGAGAATTTTATGGTATGTAAGTCCTGAGATTCTATGCCTGAATCTGTAGCTTTGGTTGCTTAATTTCCTTTCTTAATTTCTTGGTTGTAGTAGGCCTTAACAACATATTTTTGGAGAAAAAAGTATCTATAGACACAAATCTTTTAACAAGTCCCCTGTCCATGAACAGCTGTAATATTTCCTTCTCTGCTGCAACTACAAAGAGGAATAACAGATTTGGAAGATAAGAAACAGAAAGAGCAATGTACTCTCATGTACAGAAGGAAAGATGATTTGTATAGGGGTAAACTCTCAAGGATTGATGTTGAAAGAGAAGAAGAGTGTGGAATTTGCATGGAGATCAACGGCAAAGTTGTTTTACCTAATTGCAACCATTCTTTGTGTTTAAAGTGCTTTCGAGATTGGTAAGGTTTCTACCTTCTTTGTGCTAACAGTTGAAGATACTTAAATGGGTTTCTTAACTGGGATAGAGTAGGGACACATTTTCTTATCTTTTAGTGTTAGTTCCATCACTTGTGTTCTTGATTTTTTCATGCTTCTCTAGTTTTTGTCGGGGGACTTAAATTACTCCGAAACTACCAAGATCATCAAATGAGGAAGGATAGATATAGAAAAACAAGCCTACGGGTATCCCCCATCTTGTTGCATGATTATAAAAGATAATGTAATTGGATAAAATATTCTATACCCTCTTCTTATTTCTTTTGATAGTGCCAACTAGTTCAACTTTTTGCATCTAAAAAAAATTGCACATTTCAATCACTTTTAGTGACCAAGATTGTCTTTTCCTCTGTTTAATAATCTCTTTCATTTTTATGCTACCTGCAAGTTTTTTCTGACTATCCTCCACCTTGGAAAGTGTAAATCCTCAACTGAATATGATTCTTAGAAATTTGCAAAATGACAATGGCTAGAAGGCTGCTTTTACTGACTTCCCATTTTATGATTCCTTGATTTTCTTATTGACATTTTTGCCTTTGGATGTGATATGATGTTCTGCTGTTCTTGTTCATGGCAGGCGTGGGCGGTCTCAATCTTGCCCCTTTTGTAGAGATAGTCTTAAGAGGGTCAATTCTGGTGATCTTTGGATATTCACAGAGAAGTCTGATGTTGTTGATTTGTCCATAATTTCGAAGGAGAACTGCATGAGGCTGTTCATTTACATTGATAAGTTGCCTAGTAATGTTCCAGACCATGCAATTGTTCCCTATGGTCATCCCCATGCTAGGTGAGGATTAATCCACTGGCTTTAGGAGCTGCTTGTATATGATACGAAATGTTGTATATTTCTTGTTAACACTAGCATGTTTAAAGTGTAAATTTCATTTTAGTTACGGATCTGACGCAAAAGATTAATTTTGAGGATTGTTATGTTAATCTTAACCTGTTTCTGTATTTTTACAAATTGCCTATTGCCTGGCATTCTTGCATTGAACTTCCATTAACAAACAGCTTTATCATCCACTTATATTTGTTTGAAACAGCAACAAACTAGTGCTGATACTTATTTTTGACAATGTGATGCCAGATGCTCGGGTGCCCCCAATGAAATTCATGCAGCTTGAAGGCCATAGTTGTTTGTGATTTTTGACCAATGTAGAGGCAGATCCTTTCAACTGTACTTTTAAGGGTGAGGGTTGATGCAATGATTAAAGTTTAACTTCGTATGACTTGATATTACCAGAAACTCTTTGGTGTACATGCAAGTAAGAGAAGTACATATATATTTGGTTCTCTCCAGCTTGCAAAACAGGATTTGTCTTTTTACAGCTGTGCATTTAAGGCCCTAACTACCTAAAGAATTTAAAGTTTTAAGGGAAATGACTTGAGAATGAATTATAAAGTGGCCTCTGCTCTGGGTTTAGCTAGAAATAACATGAGGAGTTGTTGAGGGCTTAGTTTGGTCGGCTAAGAGAGATTTGTTTCTGTTCCTGACCGAGGGTATGAATCGCTGGGTCGTTATTTGTGACTTTAAATGGACTCGTAAGGACCAGAGCTTGGAATGATTCCCCAATACCCAACGTGAAACTCTTGATGTTTGGGAAATGTACTTGAATAATTATGCCAAAAAGAAAAGAAAAGGGCAGTGAAGGAATACAGGAATGCTAAAGTGAAGGAATACAGGAATGCTAAGTAGTTGAATCGAGCCAACTGAACTGATTAGTGGCCATCGCCATATTGGTCTTGCACACGCATGTAATCTGCGTAGAAACGAGGATGGTTCTCTTCTGGATGAGCAACGTAGGCATAACCACCATGTCTAGAGATATCCAACCCTGCAATCTCTTCTTCAATTGAAATTCTCAATATCCTGAGCTTGTGAAGACAATAGAACAGGGGTCCCATTGTCATACTCACCCACCCGAATATTACCAATACCTCAATCAACTGGGATCCAATAAGACCCCACCCTCCACCCAATAACAGGCCATAAGGCCTTCTCCCTGTTGTCACACCAACTCCTGAATTATAGGCTTCAATCACAAACTCCTCTTTCGCAAACAAACCTGTGAATATTAACCCCCAAGCACCACATCCGCCATGCAACTGGGTTGCCTCTAACGGGTCGTCGAACTGTAGCTTTAGGGCCAATATATTGAGCCCAATCAAGACCCAAGCAGCCCAAAAACCGCATACAATTGCAGCCCATGGCTCAACAACTGAGCAGCCGGAAGTGATTGCTACAAACCCCCCAAGAACACCATTGCAAACGTCTAGTGCATCCCAATGCCCCGCTAGCAATCTCCGGCTGAATAACATTACAATTCCTGCTGTTGAACCGGCTAAAGTAGTTGTTACTGCAGTCCGACCCACACCCGTCCAGTTTCCCAGATCGGTTGTATGTGGATAGGCGACAAGAATCTTGTCGTAGGAGCCTGGGTTAAATCCAAACCATCCAAACCAAAGCAGAAAGGTCCCGAGTACTACCAGGGTTGCATTGTGTCCACGCAAAGGCACCGGCTTGCCAAAAGCATCAAACCGCCCCACCCGAGGACCTTCAATAAGAGAGCCCCAAAGCCCAGCAACCCCACCAACCAGGTGAACAACGCCGCTACCAGCAAAGTCAATGGCACCGGAACCGAACAACAAATTGCTTGAAGTAGGACTTAGCCAGCCACTTGATGACCAAACCCAATGAGCCACAATTGGATACACAAAACCAGTGAGAAAAAAAGAGAATACAAGGTATGCACTAAACTGGGTTCTCTCTGCAATTGACCCACTGGTGATTCCAGCAACAGCTATAGCGAAAGCCCATTGATAAAGAAAGTAACTATAGTCGTAAGTACTGTCGGGGATACCTTTGAGAGCAAAAAACTCTGTACCGATGAAAGGATTGGCATTGGAGCCATCTCCAAATGCAAAAGCGAACCCGAAGAGATAATAAGAAATACTTCCAACAACCGCATCAACGACATTAGTAAGCATTATGTTCATAGCATTTTTGGCCCTCACAGAGCCAGCGCACAACATGGCAAAGCCAAGTTGCATCACAAAGACCAAGTAAGCTGAGAATAGAAGATAAATGGCATTAATAGAGTCTGTGACACTTTGTTCCCATGAAACCTCCATGAGAGCCTGTTAGTCGGAGAGGAGTTATTAGGGGTATAGAGGAGATGGTTGATGAGAATTGAGGAAGGAAGATAAAGAGTTAAAGGTCGCAACTTTTGCAAATTTTGTCAAGGTACCAAGTTGACTGGTAGCTACTCCTGTTTTGCGGCCTAGCTTTCACATCTTTTTTATGTTTTGATTGTTTTGTATTATTAAAAGTCGTTAGCTACTCCTGTGGCCAAGCTTCTCGCATCTTCAATAACTTGCTTTAACTGGATAGAACTCCCTAATGTGGATGTTAGAACTCCCTAATGTGGATGTTAATCGATTAATGTAAACTATTTATAGGATGCGTTAATCTCTCATAACTTAAATCTCAAAAGTGAAATTTTGGAAGTTAAAGATTTTTCTTTGTTTTAAGAAAAGGATCTTCGAGCTATAAATTTTGGTTTTACGAAAAGAAGGCAAATCTCTCCTTAGATTTTCCAAGGGGAAGCGATGGTGCCCGACTTCAGATGAGACTGTTCTACGCTCCAGCGGCACAATTTTTCCTTGTTCTTGTTCAGTGGACCGATTGTCATCTTGCTGGTGCCCTTGGTTTGCTCAGAATTTTAGTTTGTCTGGTGCGTATCTCTAAGGGCTACTTCCTGATTTCACTTGGTTGTAGTTCTTGCTTTAGTCTGTTATTATTTTGTTTTGCTTGCCTTGTGTCTTTCTGTTCCCATTCAAAATTTCACAGTTCAGTTTGTGTTGATTCATTAACTAATTTGTTAAGATTATTCTGCACTCCATCAATTTCAAAATTGTAACAATAATGTTGGGGATGGGATATGAAAATTGGTATTGATGCAGACCTACTCGGACGGCAAGACTACTACTACTGCTATGAGAAGAGAGCCAGCATTCGAGAATTTTATGGTATGCAAGTCCTGAGATTCTATGCCTGAATCTGTAGCTTTTGTTCCTTAATTTCTTAGTTGTAGTAGGTCTTAACAACATATTTTTTGGAGAAAAAAGTATGTATAGACACAAATCTTTTAACAAGTCCCCCGTCCACGAACAGCTGTAATATTTCCTTATCTGCTGCAACTACAAAGAGGAATATTGGATTTGGAAGATAAGAAACAGAAAGAGCAGTGTACTCTCATGTACAGAAGAAAAGATGATTTGTATAGGGGTAAACTATCAAAGATTGATGTTGAAAGAGAAGAAGAGTGGAATTTGCATGGACATCAACAGCAAAGTTATTTTACCTAATTGCAACCATTCTTTGTGTTTAAAGTGCTTTCGAGATTGGTGAGGTTTTTACCATCTTTGTGCCAACACTTTAAGGGAATGTCCTTCACTATTTTACTAAAAATGGAACGAAAAGATTTTTTTTTTGCTATGGCAAAGCTGGAAAAATGTATGTTCTAGCTCCGAGATGAAAGTTTGAGTTTGGCCCTTGGCCCCTCTCTTAAGCAAAAAGCATTGTTTCCTAGTATTCGGAATGGGCCGCAAGCTGCCGCCCATACTTCAACATCTAAGTGTTCACCACTTAAATGGGTTTCTTAACTGGGATAGAGTAGGGATACATATTCTTATATTTTAGTGTTACTTCCATCACTTGTGTTCTTGATTTTTTCATGCTTCTCTAGTCCTTGTCGGAGGACTTAAATTACCCCGAAACTACCATGATCATCAAATTACAATGGATAACCTGACAAATTTTATGACAAGCAATCAATGGTGATAAGTTTATATGGTGTCAATCCTCGTGTGGTTTGACAGAGCGTAAGCAATATAAAGCGGCAAGGTGGAAAAAATAATGTGAAGATCTAATTAACTCTCAATCAAATCTTCAAGTAGGAGCATTGTCAAAAAATAGTAAGCATTGTTTTCAATGCCTACTAAAGTTAAAATAAATCCACAAAAGTTAAGGATAGCTGGCCAAATGGCCAGCCATCCCACACATCTCCTGCCTATAAATAGCCAGGAGTTGAAGAGAGCAAATCATTCCAGAAATCTCTTCTTCTATTAAATCCCCACAAAAATTTAGAGAGTATTTTTCCTATTTAATAAGAGAGTTAATGTTTCTTTTTTAAAATAAAGAGATATTGTACTCCTAAATTTTATAGTGAAATTCTTCTATCATTGTCTTTAGTTTTTACCCTAATTTAGAAATTTTCTATATAAAATCTGTTTGTTTATTACTATTCCTTCAGTCCTATTTAGTTGCGAACCTACTTTAATCCGGTCGATTTTTACAACACCTTTAACCTCATTTATTCAAACTACTAGTCTTCTGTAAAAACCAATAAAATGCCATTCAAAGCTATTTGTGAACCTAAAACATAATGATCGTGAAAATCTAAGCGCTTAACCATAACGCAGTGTTTGGTTCCTGTCCCCGTTAGTGGGGATAGAAGACAGAACATAAAAATCCTGTCTCCGTGTCATATTTGGTTGTTGTCCCCGATTTATTGTCCACCGTCCCTGGATGACAGGGACAAGCGTTTTTGTTCCTCCGAAAATTGAAGGACAGAAACGCTTGTCCCTGTCTCCGAAACACAAACACACTGGTGGCGTGTCAAACCAGCAAAAATAAATTCCTACTCTAGAACATTTAAGCGAGTAAAGTGGTGAATATGGTCGAACCACAGAGACCAGTGAAGTAATTATTTATTTGTGCAAAATCGAAAATAAAAA
>JANKOE010000204.1:30130636-30170319 GCA_026284465.1 Erythroxylum citrifolium
ATTCTTAGAATGGGATCTAGTCAGGGGACGATGAACAGGAGGTTCTGTTTGGTGTTTCCGAGAACGACCTATGATGAATTAAGAAGAATGAATATAAAAGAAGGAGCTCGTTAGAGGGAGCTGTGACCTCTGTGATGAAGTGAGAATTATTGCTTATTTTATTTCATAAACATGTTCTCCTTATATAGAGATTACATGATTACAATGTATAGAAACTTGCTTAATGATAGCATTTGATAAAGGCATTAATTCTGCCTATTACACTTAATAAAATAACAGCCATATTTCTGTAATTTGATTAATTGTGATCTGTCCCCTCTCTCTGTTGCTCTTTCCTTGTAAGATATGTTAACTTCTTCCTTTCGTAATTCTTGCCTATGAATGCGTCTCTAACATAATCTCTCCTATAATTGAGAGATTTCATAGAGTTAATAGCTAGATTACTTCATAAATAGTCCTAGGAATTTTGTATATAAACCCTTGTTCCTATGTACACAAAATCATGTAATACAAATTATCTTCAACTTTCAACAATACTAATTAACTTTCTTGTACAACAAATGTACTATTTTATAACCTTCCAAACTGTTAACACCAAACATCAAATTAAGCATCCAGTCCCCCCATACTTATTCCAACTTTAGTATTCCTATAGTAATTGTTTGATTCCTTACAACCATATGGCAACTAAAAGTTATATCATCAAGATACAACCAGAAACACAATCGATCAAGTTCAAATCAAGAGGAAACAAACCAGATGATGTATAGGAACAGCAGATAATGTTCCAAATCTGCCATTAATGCGCCCAACAATTTCATGAACCTGGCTTGTAAGTTTCTGATCTGTAAAACAAACAAAAAAATTCATATCTAACTTAGAAAAGGCAAGAATTCAATACATTAACGATGTTAACAAGTCTATTGTCTTGCTCTTACATTTTGAGAAAGCATTCAAATAGAAGGTTGAGAAAAAAAAAACCCATAATGTCAAGCGTAGGATACCCAAATACAAGCAACATGACAATGCACCCTAGAATAATACACTTGCAAACGGGTCAGAAATTGAAGGATAGTAAAACTGGAACCTTCCC
The DNA here is from genome assembly GCA_026284465.1 of Erythroxylum citrifolium. Classification (NCBI taxonomy): domain Eukaryota; kingdom Viridiplantae; phylum Streptophyta; class Magnoliopsida; order Malpighiales; family Erythroxylaceae; genus Erythroxylum; species Erythroxylum citrifolium. The sequence goes on from JANKOE010000204.1 coordinate 30,131,730, forward strand.
ACAAATGTGGAACTAGCAAAATATCACTAGTTCAACACTTCCAATTGTTCACCAGGGATACACTCACACAAGGAGAATTTCTTATGATACTGTTCATAATGCAGAAGATCTTATATACTGTCACTATTGTAAATAAAGAGCTGTACTCTAAATTTATTAAAAAAAAACTGGCCATTAGAAACTGAAATAAGACATTAAAAATTCACTAACTAGAAGACCAACTAGAAAGGATATCCGGCCTATGAATACCGATGACCTTGTCACAATTTCTACATTTGCATTATGGTCTATCATTCATCTCAGCTCCTAGAGTTCATAAGATAATATGCCAGGTCTTATTGACTTTTGCAAAGAAAGGTATAATCTTAATTTATAGGCCCCACAGTCCACGTTAAAATGGACCTATTGTACTGGAACAATCATTGTGATGTATAAATCTAGCCTCCTTGCAAAGTTGCCCGCATCTAGCAAGAATCAATTCAAACAGGGAGAATACTTTTGGTTGACAGACAAGATAACATGGGATTCATAAAAAGGTCTTATATATATGCGTTTATGTGCAATGAGGAGGGCAAGACAGATTACCCATTGATCTATGCCAGGGTAGCTGGCAGACAAGCAGATGCAAACCTGAATCATTATTATGCAAGTGATAGATAAAGTACCCATAGGACAAAAACCACTAAAATTCATAGTATTGAATCTATGCAGCTAAAACTAGTAAATAAAATCCATCCGTATATCTCAACATTTCTTGAAAGAAACTAGTTTAATTTGAGATGCTTGCTTCTGCTCTGCTCCACTTAGTTTTGAAAAATCACAAAACACTTGCTCTAGAACATTTTCAGCTGGACAGTTTCCTAATTTCTAAGTCCCGCTAATATCATTGATAGTCTTTATCATTTAAATAAAAATTAATTATCCATTTGTGGACAATCTAATCAACTTTTTAATTTCAGTTGGGCAGATTCATGCTATCCAGATTTATTTTGGAACAGAAGTTGAAAAGACACTGATTAGTAATAAAAATATCACAATAATCAGCATTATGAGAGATAAAAAGCATGTCAGGATCCATACACTCGGGAACATCAGTTCTTGTTGGCACAGCAATTTGCAGTAAAACAACTTTGTCACGCCAGTGAGAGTTTTCCTCCAGAAATTTTTCAAATGCAAGAATTTTCTGCGGAATTCCCTTAATCATATCAAGTCGATCAACACCTAACATTACCTGTTAATCAAGAGAAACACAAGCAGAAAATGAGAAACCAGAAAAGGTTTGGAACATCTGGTAATGCAAAAGGGGAGTTATTTGGAAAACCCATAATGGATTATATGCAGTGTAGAGTTTTTTGATAAAACAACAATGAAGTAAATGTGAAGAGAGAGCTACGGTAATTTTTTTTGCAGTTTATCCACAATCAGTATTGAATATGGCATCTTTATTATTGTTATAATTTATGAACTAATGTACAGATATTATAGGGATTGTAGGGATTGTAGCTTGATTCTAGGATTTGATATTATCCCCCTACTATCTTTAGGCACACAACATGTATATAAATAGAGGTGGATCATAAATACAAATCATCAAGTACTCATAACATGGTACTAGAGCCGTACTTGGCTATATGAAAATTTAAGTTTCTGCCAAAATGCAGAATTTCAATATAATTTCAGTGTTATTCTACTTGTCGTAGCTGTAAGTGTTTGGGTGACCAGATTAAGGTGACGTTTGAGTCTCACTGCTGGCACCACTGGATTTGCCAGCCATTGACTGGACTGTGATTAAAAATCGGTCACTGTAGGTCTTGCCAGTGAGCCACACGGGCCACCAGAAGGTTTGTTGTCTGTTCCCACATGTCAATGCATAAAAGCGCATGTAACGAAGCGGTACCACCCCATCACCTCTCCCAACGTCGTCTCTAACTTCTGACTCACTTGGGTGTCTAATCCACCACCATTATTCACTATTTGGGGCGGGGCAGGGGTTTGTTGTGTTTGTGTTTGTGCACTGCTTCGCCACTCCTTTACTTTTTTTTCAGAAGTTTTGGTGATATTGTCACCCTAGCTAACTTATTTCTATTATTGAAAATTGGTGGATCCTTGGTATACGTTGGCTCAACACTAGGGATGGCATTTGGGGTCGGGCCGGTGTCAACAGGCCTCGAGTTGGCCCTCAAGCCCAAAAATCCCCCGATAGATTGTAAAACCAAAACGATGTCATTTTCCTTAAGAAGCAAAACGCAAAATTATTTGTCTAGGTTAAAACTTTCCTCCACGCTCTCCTCTGTCTTCTTCCTTCCTTGGACTCCTACCTTCTTCACTCACTCTCTTTCTCTCTCTCAAACCAAAATTCAGTTCATCGCTACCCCGTTCCCTCCCACCATCTTTTTTTGCTTCTTCGCCACCCACTCACCATGGTAAAGTTCTTGAATCTTTTCACTGAAGATTGAATTTGTGAAATACTAGAATTTTTTAGATTGTTGCCCCCTGGGGGGGTGTTTTCGCAGAATTACACGGTCACATACACGCAACACCTCCCAGATGGCAACAATCCTAGAAATTCTAGTATTTCACAAATTCAATTGTGTAAGTGACTGAGAGTTCCAAGAACCATATAAATGATTGTGAGTTTCGAGAACTTAAACGTTCATATATACACCTATGTGTATGACCGTGTAAGTATGATCAAGTGACATGCACTGTATGTGACTATGCAAGAATGGACAAGAATTTATAGTGACTTACACAATCACATACACACCCGTGTATATGAGCGTGTAAGTCCATGAAAATATATACACACCCGTGTATTGTGTGACATGATCTTAGTGACTTAAACGGTCATATACGTGTGACCGTGTAAGTCATTGACAATTGATAAACTTTAAATCTATGATTATGATTTATATTCTCATATTCTCTTCCATGTTTATGAATTATCAATTATGATTATGAATAACATATATATTTATATGTTGATTGTTTCAGATGGATGAGCATATTCCTTCAATGGAACTTCTAATCCTGTACTAAGTGAAAATAGAAGTCCGGGTCAATTGAAAAGTGAAGTTTGAAATCACTTCAATAAGACTAGATCAGTGGACGAGGTAAAAAAAGTCGAATGTAAGTATTGTCAGAAGATGTTGGTCGGGAATTCAAAAAGTGGAACCTCTTATTTAAAGAGACACATGGATTTATGTAATACAGAAAAGACCGTATTAATAGGTCAAACATTTTTTACCCCTAATGTTATAAGAGGGAAGAATGAAATGACTACAACATCTTATGACAGTAACAGATCAAGATTTTTTATTGTTTTTACGATAATTGGTGATGAAAATCCACTATTCATAGTTGATATCAAAAGATTTAAGATATTTTGCCACTCACTGCAATTGACCTTCAAGGTTCCAACTAGAAATGCGATGAAGGATATTATGAAGATATACGAGGATAAAAAGAATGAAATTTTAAGAACATTGTCAAGTATTGAAAGATGGATTACCAGTATAACAGACATGTAGATAACTGACCAAAAGAAGATTATATGACAGTGACAATATATTATTTTGACAGTGATTGGATTCTACGCAATAAAATTTTGAGATAATTTATATTCTTTAATATTGACATTATTATCATTTACTTTTTTATTATGTTATAATTGATGTTGACTATATTTGCACAAGGTTGGTTCATTTATACATCGACATCACATATAAACGAAAGATTGGCAACCGTGTTAAGAGATTGTTTAAAAGATTGTAACTGTTTAAAAGATTGTAATATCAACACCAAATTGTCCACTATAACAGTCGACAATTGTATCACAAATGATGCTATGATTAAAAAGTTGAAAAATAAGATACGAGTTGGGAGCTTGTTGGCTGGTGGAAGGTTATTCTATATGAATTGTTTTGTACATATTATGAATTTGATTGTGAAAGATGGGTTGGATATAATAAAGGAGGCAATAGATTCGATTCAGAATAGTGTAGTATGTTGGAGTACAACATCTAAAGGAGTTGAGAAATTTGAAGAAACTACACGACAACTATGCATTCCGAGGACGAAGAAGTCAGTTTTAGATTGTTTAAGTAGATGGAACTCAACCTTCAAAATGTTGGAGTTGGCAATTCAATATGTTGATGTGTTTACCAGACTAAGACAAAGAGATTCTCATTACACTTGCATTCCTACAGAATATCAATGGGGGTTGGCTAGAGAAGTTTGTATGAAGTTGAAATTATTTTTATACTGGGACTCAATTGTTCTTGAGAACAAAATATCCAACTTCACAATGTTGTTTTAACACTATGTGTAAGATAAAGAAAGTTTTATCTGATTGGACGTTTAATTCCAATGAGTTTATTCAAATTATGGCATAATAGATGATGGAGAAGCTGAATTCTTATTGGTATATGGTTGGATATACTGTTGCAATCTTATCTGTGCTGGATCCGGATACAAGATGGAGGGGGTTAATTTTGTATAAAATATGATACATGGTGATCAAGTTGAAGAGCATATAAATGTCATAAAACAATTCTAGTATGATTTGTTTAATGATTATCAACTCAAAATAGACAAAATTTAAGATCAGGATCATAGTAGTTCAGGTTGTTCAACTCTAGCTTCAGGTTCAAGTTCACACTTATCTTTTAAGAGCAATTTGTTACTTTCACGTACAAAATTAATGAAAAAAAAAAGGCAAAGACTTCATACAATATGATGGAATTAGATAAATATTTGATAGGAGATTGTGTGACTGAAGTTGAAGGTATACAGTTCGATGTATTATTACGGTCGAAGTTGAATATAACTATTGTCATAAGTTGGGTCATATAAAACGCACATTTCAAAAACTGCAAAACAAATCAAAAGAATCTTACTCAGCTCGCGTTGCAACCATTTCTACCACACCCAGCACATCTTTAAAGCAAGCAATCTTAGTCTCTATAGATGAATTTGTTAAATTTCATTAGTACCAAGAAGTCATGCAAAGCTCATCTAACTCTATCATTGCCATTGTTGAAACAGATAACCCTGATAAGTGTCTCCTTTCTTTCTCCAACACCTAATGGGTTATTAATTCTGGTACTAATAATCATATGATAGGTAATCCTAATCTTCTTATTACCTTTAAACCCTACAACTCTCCTTCCAAAGTCACTTTAGCAAATAGTTCTACCTCATATGTTCTTGGTTTTGGAACTGCTCACCCTACTCATTTACTTTCCCTATCATATGTGTTAGGCCTACCAGAATTTTCTTTCAACTTAATATCTGTTAGCAAAATTACTTGAGTTATAAATTGTTGTGTCTTATTCTTTTTGGATTACTATATTTTTCAAGATCTTATAACCAAGAAGATTATTGGTAATGGACATATATTAAGAGGTCTCTACGTTCTACATATCAATGAACAGGTGCCCAAGCCCATTGCTTGCTCAATGATCTCAATTCCTTCTAAAGCACATTGTCAGTTAGGCCATCCATCCCTATTTGTATTGAAGAAACTATATCCAAACTTTAAAAATATGTCATCGTTAGATTGTGAGTCATTCAATTTGCCAAACATCATCATCTGCCTACTATTTCACGAGTCAATAAAAGAGTCAATATTCTGTTTGAGTTAGTTCTTTCAAATGTTTGAGGTTCATGTCTCATTGTATCTAAAACTGGGTTTTGATATTTTGTCACCTTTATTGATGATTTTTCTCAGATAACTTGGCTCTATTTAATGAAAGATCGTTATGAGCTATTTTTCGATTTTGCCACTTTCAAAAATACAATTTAATGTTTCTTTACAAACTTTGTGTTAGGAATCCTCTATAGAGGTTGTGTATATTGATGGTATATCAGTATAGAAAAACAGAATATGCTGGAGACTAGCTCCCCCTCCTGGTAGTCCAGGCCAAATTCCTAACAATATCGATAGGTAATCATTCTACACTCATTCCCTTGCTAATATTCCCCACTCTTCATTCTCTCTCCATAACTACCTCACTTCCTCCTAACAACCTTTGCCTACATGGCAGCAATATTCTCACTCCCCTGTCCCAACTTATTTCTACGGGTATACACTTTAATGGGCTTGATCGGAATGGGCTGGGAAGAGGATGGAGTGTTAACACTTTGCGAAGTGATAATACCAAAGAACATCTTTCTAATCCCTTTCAGATTTACATGCTTAAAAATGGCATCATTCACCAAACTTCCTATGCAGATACACCTCTCAAAACAATGTAGTTGAAAGAAAAAACAGACATCTCGAAAAAGTCAAAGCACTTATGTTCTACACACATGTACCTAAGTGTTTTTGGGTCGATGCGGTCTCTACAACCTGTTATTTGATTTATCGTATGCCATCATTCATCCTTCATGGTGAGATTCCTTATCACATTCACTTTCCTACTAAACCCTTGTTCCCCATTAATTCTCGCATATTTGGGAGTACATATTTTGTCCGTGATGTTTGTCCTCAAGTCACCAAATTAGATCCCAAATCTATAAAATGTGTCTTCTTGGGTTACTCTCACCTTAAAAAAGAGCATCGATGTTATTGTCCAAGTAATAAATACCTTGTATCTATTCATGTTACATTTATAGAACATCTTCCCTACCTACCTCCTTCAACCACTTTTAATAGTCAAGGAGAGTGATAATTTATTAGTATACCAAATTACTCAACAGTCCCAAATTTTACTTCTACACATACTATTCCGAGATCACCACCACCACCACCACCTCCACCTATCCATCATATCTACTCTAGGCATGGAGATGTTCTTGATAAACATTTGACACCAATTTCTTCTTTGGCATAAGATCTCTTGGACACCGATCTTGACATTATAATTGCTCTCATGGTACATGGAATTTAGTGAATTTACTTGCAAGAAAAAGGCTATTAGATGTAAATGTGTTAGGGACAATGATAATAATAATACTAAGCCTAGGATATGGAGAGTGTATTCACGTAGAAAAAAAGAGGGGGCTGTGAGGAATGAAGAGAATGATGTCAGAGTTAGTTAGAATTGGGCTGAGGTGGCACAAGCGAATAACAGAATGTACGAGGGGTAGCTAAGAGGGAGGATAGGCAGAGGAGAGAGGGATTATTCAGCAAGTTAGGAGTGAGAATCGTGGCTGTAGACAGAGAGAGAAAACTTATTCTTTCCCTAAGGAGCAACTCTTGCTCTGGTATAGGAAGTGATCCTTGGATTCACTTGTAATAGCAGTGTTTATCACTGATTACTATCAATAATATACTGACCTCTAGCCTATTAAGCTAGAGTTTTCTAACATTGATCCGACTTGTCGGATACCAATTGTGGGGAGAGACGATCCTTTGGTTTTTTTTGAAGACTAGAGAAGTAGAACTCACCTTGATGCCACCTAAGATGTCCGATAGGGTAGACGTATTGGAATCTCGTATGGCTAACTTGGAGACTGGGGTGGAAGAAATTCAGTCATCCATGCAAATGGCAATGGGAGAAATGCAGCGATCTTTGCTGCTAGAAATGAGTAAAATGCTGGGTAAGAGGCCGAACGAAGGACAGGGGAGTGGAGATGCGTCAGGAAGGGGACCAAATGCTGGTGGGGTGAGGAACCCAGGCCCTGGGCAATCACATTCGGTGGAGCACTCCGATGATACCATGGAAGAATATAGGATGTCAATCCGCAAGGTGGAGTTACCCATGTTTGATGGGTCAAACCTTGTAGGGTGGATCACGAGAGCCGAAGTATATTTTGAAGCTCATAATACTTTGGACCCGATTAAGATGAAACTAGCCCTTCTGAGCATGGAAGGTTCCACCATCCATTGGTTTAACCTTCTGCGGGAGACAGAGAAAGAGTTGGACTGGGAGAGGTTTAAGCGAGCCCTTATCGATCGTTATGGGGGAAGAAGGTTTGATAATCCTTTTGAGTTGTCGGACTTGAAGCAAACTGAGTCGGTGGAGGAATATATTGAGGCTTTCGAATTTATCTCGTCGCAAGTAAGACGATTACCAGAGGAGCAGTTCATGGGGTATTTCATGAGTGGGTTAAGAGCTGACATTCGAAGAAGGGTACGTCCTTTTGGACCTGTCAATAGGTATCAACTGATGAAGATAGCGAGGGCGGTGGAGGATGAGGTGAATGGCGAGCTCGGGGGCGTCGAAGGCGTAGGTCCTTGCATGCGCCTGTGGTCTCCGCACCGAAGGAGCCCTTTTAGGGGCAACTTCCGGGTCAACCAGACCCATCGCGACCCGGAGCCTCCAAACCCGACGGGTCGAGGGAGATTTGAGAGTAGCGCCGGATCAGGGAGAGGTCGCGACTTCTCTGGGGCTCCATCTGAGTTCCTGGCGCAGCGTCGGATGGTCGTCCCACCCACGGCGACTTCCACCAGGCGAACCGAAGGGGACAGGCGGGGACCTACGGAGAGGAACAAAGGGGTGCGCCATCTGTCATACCAAGAACTCATGGACCGAAAAGCAAAAGACCTGTGTTTCAGATGTGGGGAGAGGTTCCATCCCCTTCATCAGTGTACTGAAAAACAACTGAGATTGTTAATCTTGGATGACAATGAAACCTTGGATGAAAATGGAGAAATTGTCGCCCTAGAAGTCGAAGTTGAGGAGGAGGCTGAAATAACTTTGGAATGCAGAACAATGGGGGTGTTTGGGGTGAATGGGACAGTGATACCAGAGGCAAAAACTATGCGGTTGGCAGGGCAATTACAAGGGGTTCCGATTGTGGTCTTAGTGGACAACGGAGCCAGCCATAACTTTATTTCCCCTAAGCTGGTTAGTGGGTTGGGGCTGACGGTGGAAACAAGCAAGGTGTTGGGAATCAGACTGGGAGATGGCCATAGGGTGACTACTCAAGGGAAGTGTTTGAAAATTCCTATTCGGATGGGAGACCTAGAGTGGAAGATTGATGCTTATGTCTTGAACTTACGCGGAATGGATGTGATCCTAGGGGTGGCTTGGTTACAAACTCTAGGAAAAGTAGTAGTGGATTGGAAAGAAATGTCGATGCAATTTCAACATAAGGGGCAACATGTTCAGTTACAAGGGAATGCAGGATTTCAGTCCATTCAACAAAGAGGCGGTGTGTATTTGGAAGATTCCGTGAGCTTGCATGGTCTTCTAGCTAGGTTAGGGGGTGAATTTGTATCGGGTGAAGGGGAACATATAGGGGCTGAACAGCAGATGCAGCTTACTAGCAAGGGCTGCCTCCTGAACGGAATCACTCCCATGCCATTGTGCTGCAGCAAGGGCAAGGCCCTATTAGTGTGAGACCCTATAAATACCCTCATCATCACAAGGATGAGATAGAAAGACAGGTGCAGCAAATGTTATTGATGGGAATCATCCGCCCAAGCTCTAGCGCTTATTCTAGCCCGGTAATCTTGGTCAAGAAGAAAGATGCTTCTTGGAGAATGTGTGTGGACTATAGGGCACTCAATCGGGTCACCATACCAGACAAGTACCCTATTCCGGTGGTGGATGAATTGTTAGATGAGTTGAATGGTGCCGGGTTCTTTTCAAAGCTAGACCTCAAATCGGGTTATCATCAAATTCGAGTTAAGGGGGAGGACATTCATAAAACGGCCTTCCGCACGCATGATGGGCATTACGAGTTCCTCGTGATGCCATTCGGGCTAACCAACGCTCTAGCCACTTTTCAGTCCGTTATGAATGACATTTTCAGGCCTTTCCTTAGGAGGTTTGTGTTGTTTTTTTTTATGACATCCTCATTTATAGTGCTGATTGGGACACTCACCTTTTACATTTGGCAAATGTCCTGGAGGTCTTACAAGCCAATCAATTTGTAGTTAACAAGCAGAAGAGCAGCTTTAGAAGAAGGACAGTTGCATATTTGGGCCATGTGATTTTTGCCCAAGGTGTAGCAGTGGATCCTGTCAAAGTATCTTGTGTGGTGAACTGGCCTGTTGCTCATAATGTGAAGGGAGTGAGGGGATTCTTTAGGTTGACAGGTTATTACAGAAAGTTCATTATGAATTATGGAAAGATAGCCAAGCGCCTCACCGAATTGACAAAGAAAGATGGGTTTCATTGGAACTCAGTAGCTTTGGAGTCATTTAACACCTTGAAGAGAGCCCTAACTACATCATCCGTGTTAGCTCTTCCAAACTTTACCCAGACCTTCGAAGTGGAGTGTGATGCTTCGGGCAAGGGGGTTGGTGCGGTATTAATGCAAAATAGAAGACCGATTGCTTATTTTAGTAAGGCCTTATCTGAAGGTAATCTTTCCAAATCGGCTTATGAGAAGGAATTGATGGCATTAGTCTTGGCAGTACACCATTGGCGCCATTACTTGTTGGGCAGACCCTTTGTTGTTTATTCGGATCAAAAAAGTCTTCGACACTTGCTACAACAAAGAGTTTCCTCTACGGACCAACAATGTTGGATGGCTAAGCTACTTGGGTATTACTTTGAGGTAATTTATAAACCTAGACCCAAAAACAAGGCTGTTGATGCCTTGTCCAGAATTTGTGAAGAGGCTGAATTGGGAAGCATTATGTCATATCCATTGTGGGCTGATCATCAAATTCTTCAGCAGGAGGTTAGCAAGGATCCTGTGCTCAGTGATATTATTCGGGAATTGTAGCAAAACCCAGCTGCAAAGAAAGGGTTTTTGTGGCACCAAGGCGTCCTCTTATACAAAGGGAGGTTAGTGATTTCAGCCCAATCTGCTCTTATTCCCTTATTTCTAAAGGAGTTTCACTCTTCACCTATAGGGGGTCATTCAGGTTTCCTTCGCACATATAGAAGGATTACTCAAAATCTTTATTGGATTGGCATGAAGAAGTCTATTCAAGACTATGTTAAGTCTTGTGATACATGTCAGAGGCAAAAATATGCAGCAACGTCCCCGGGGGATTTGTTGCAACCCCTACCAATTCCTAACCAAATTTGGGAAGATATTTCCATGGATTTCATCACGAGACTTCCTAAATCTAGAGGATATGAAGCAGTATTGGTGGTGGTGGATCGATTGTCAAAATACGGCCACTTCATTCTTTTGAAGCATCCGTATATCGCCAAGAGTGTGGCTGAAGTATTTATAAAAGAGATAGTCCGTCTACATGGAGTTCCTTCATCGATCATAAGTGATCAAGATCCCTTGTTTGTGAGTTATTTTTGGAGGGAATTATTCCGACTTCAAGGTACTATGCTTAATATGAGTTCATCCCATCATCCAGAGACGGATGGACAAACCGAAGTTCTCAATCGATGTTTAGAAACCTATTTGCGGTGCTTTGCTTCCGAACAGCCCAAACATTGGTCTTACTGGGTTGCATGGGCTGAATTATGGTACAACACTACTTTTCGCATATCCACAGGTTCCACTCCTTTTGAATTGGTTTATGGTAGAAAACCTCCCACACTAGTTCGGTTTTTATAAGGGGAAACAAAAGTAGAGGCTGTAGCAAGAGAATTGGTGGATAGGGATGAGGCTCTACTTCAGCTGAAACATAATCTTCAGCGAGCTCAAGACCAGATGAAGAAATTTGCAAATAGGAAGCGGACTCCCTTATCCTTCACGGTGGGAGAATGGGTATTTCTAAAGCTCCGCCCCCACAAACAACTTTCGGTGGCCCGGAGAATTAATGAGAAGTTAGCGGCCAGATACTTTGGCCCATTCCAAATTCTGGAAAAGTTGGGGGTTGTTGCTTACAAACTTAAACTTCCACAACATTCTAAGATCCACCCCGTTTTTCATGTGTCCTAATTAAAGAAAGCAGTTGGCAATTATACAGTGGAAGCAAACTTGCCAGAGGGTATGGAGGTCGAAGTGGAGGATATGGTGGAATCAGAATCTGTCCTAGCCAGCAGAGTTATTTCCAAAGAGGGGCACACAATTCGGCAGTGGTTGGTTCATTGGAAGGGTAAGCCAATGGAGAATGCTACTTGGGAAGATGAATGCGTTCTTCGAAGCCAATTTCCACATTTCAGCCTTAAGGACAAGGCTGATCTTCTAGGAGGGAGCAATGTTAGGGCCAATGATAATAATAATACTAAGCCTAGGATATGGAGAGTGTATTCACGTAGAAAGAAAGAGGGGGCTGTGAGGAATGAAGAGAATGATGTCAGAGTTAGTTAGAATTAGGCTAAGGTGGCACAAGGGAATAACAGAATGTACGAGGGACAGCTAAGAGGGAGGATAGGCAGAGGAGAGAGGGATTATTCAGCAAGTTAGGAGTGAGAATTGTGGTTGTAGACAGAGAGAGAAAACTTATTCTTTCCCTGAGGAGCAACTCTTGCTCTGGTATAGGAAGTGATCCTTGGATTCACTTGTAATAGCAATGTTTATCACTGATTACTATCAATAATATACTGATCTCTAGCCTATTAAGCTAGAGTTTTCTAACAAAATGGATATTTGTTGTTAAAGTTAATCCTCATAGCTCGATAGCTTGACTTAAAGCTCATCTTGTTGCCAAAGAATATGCTCAGACTTACGGTGTACTACTTTAATACCTTTTCTCCTATAACTAAGCTGACATTTATTCGTTTATTTGTTTCTATGGTAGCTACTCATGCTTGGCCTTTGCATCTATTGGACAAAAAAAAAGTGTTCCTACATGGAGACGTACAAGAGAAAGTTTACATGGAGCAACCATCTTGTTGCTCAGAGGGAGTATGGGACAGTGTGCCACCTTTGAAGATCTCTATATGGTTTGAAACACAGTCCTCATGCTTGGTTTGAAAAATTCAATCAAGCCTTTGAACAGTTTGGAATGAACAAGAGCAAGTCCGATCATTCTATCTTCTACAAACAATCTACCTCTGGCATTATTATTCTTTTTGTGTACGTAGATGATATTGTTATCATTGGCAATGATATCATGGGAATCTCATCCCTGAAAACATTTCTTCGTAGCCATTTTTAGACAAAGGATTTGGGAGTTTTAAAATACATCTTGAGAGTTGAGGTAACAAGGAATAAGAGTGGCATCTTCTTATCTCAAAGAAAAATGTGCTTGATTTGTTGTATGAAATAGGGAAATTTAGGGCTAAACCATGTAGGGCTCCTATGTCAGCTAATGTGCAACTCACAAATAATGGAGATTTGTTTGAAAACCTTGAGAAGTATAAAAGACTAGTTGGGAAACTAAATTACCTTACAGTAACTCGTCCTAACGTTGCTTACTCAGTTAGCATTATGAGTCAATTTTATGTCTTTACCTAAAGTTCATCACTGGACCACTTTGGAGCAAATCTTATGTTACTTTAAGGCAGCACTTGGACAAGGTATACTCTATAGAAATCCTGGTCACACTCATATAGAATGTTTCTGTTACAAGTATTTTAAGGTGTTATAAGAGATATACTCATGGTCGTCAGAAGAAAGAGAAGACGTTACAAGAAGAACAAGTCTAAACTTGTTCCAACCGTTGAAGATTTTTTGCTGCTGCTGCTGTCAAGATTTTCTGTTCTGAATAAATTAGTTTTAGCTGATTTTCCTCATTTTTGTTATTTGTTTTAGTTGCTCATTTTTAGGAGGGCAATCCTCCATTTTTCTGTTAATAATCTCTTAATTGTCAAGAGTGGTTATCTTCCTTATTTTTGTATTTAAACAGCAGCAATCAATGAATGAAGGCATGAGAAAATTTTTCCAAACAGTTGTTGAGTACTTAACTCAAGAGATTACATATTCTCTCTTAAGTCTGTAAAAATAGGTAGAAAGAAGGGAAACTCATCTTCTGATTCTTTGTTCCAAAGACCCTTAACTAGATCCCAAACCAGAGCCTGTAACAATTTCTCAAATGCAAGTTAAGCAAGGTCCAAGATTGATCGAAAATCTACTACAGGCTATTGTGTCTTTGTTGGGGAAATTTGGTTTCATAAAAAAGTAAGAAACATAATGGTGTATCTCGTTCAAGTGCAAAATCAGAATACAGAGCTATGTCACAATTTATATGTGAAATAATGTGGATATATCTAACAAAAATTGGGCTTAGAGTTGATATGCTAGCAAAATTAAGGTGCGATAACCAAGTTATTTTTCATATGGCCTCTAATCCTATATTTTATGAACGAACTAAGTATATTGAAATCGATTGTCACTTTGTTTGTGAAAAGATGCAACAAAATCTGGTATCTACAAGATATGTGAAGACAGGAGAACAACTAGGGGATCTTTTTACAAAAGCTCTAAATGGGACTTCAGTTGAATATTTGTGTAACAAGCTAGACATGATCAAAATTTATACTACAGCTTGAGAGGGAGTGTTACTGTTACAGATTATGAATTAATGTACGATACTGTAGGGATTGTAGCTTGATTATAGGGATTGATATCATCTTGCTACCATCTTTAGGCACACAAAATGTATATAAATAGGCACACAACATGTATATAAATAGAGGTGTATAGTAAATACAAATTATCAAGTATTTGTAACAGCTATAGTCAAGCCACTATGAATATTGCAAATACTCAGGTCCATTATGATAAAACTAAAGATATAGAGATAGATCGACATTTTATCAAAGAGAAAATTGAATAATGAACATTAAAGCTGGCATACCCACCAAGTGAACTTCAAACAGATATTTTTTGAGAATCTAAAATCCAAACTAGGCATGATAAATATCTACAACCCAAGTTCTGGGGGAGTGTTGATTATCTAGATTATATTTGTTCCTAGTTTGTTGGTAAAATCAATTTAGTTGTTATTATTTAGGTAGTTAGGATTTCTTTATTTGGATAAGGGTTATTTTAACAAAGTTTATCCAATAAGATAGTTAGATTTAATAAGAATAAATCTTAGAGATTTAAATCTAAGATTATATTCTCATCATATTTGGACTCTTTGCACTGCTTATATATTGGATTGTAAACTTCATTTTCATTCAAGAAAATTAAAAAAAAAGTTATCAGTTAAATTTTGCAAATACTTAGTCTTTAAAGAAACAAAGATGCAAAACACCATTATTACTAGTTAAGCAGCAAAATTGCTCATACAAGACAACTTAAAATTTAATCATGCATTAGGGCATTTCCATTATATGATCAAGTTTAGTATATGCTACTACAAAATCCTTTCTATTCATAAAGTAATTTTCCTCATAATTCACAATTGGACTAGAATCAATTCAACAAGAATCACTCAATTGGTTAGAAGTCAACTATTGACCATATTTTGGCTTTTTAACAATATACTATAATCTTCTTTTGTCCTTTCTTCTTAGTTTCCTTCAATAAGAAATTTTTTCATTTTACATCCCACTTGAATTAAACTTCATAAATACATCAACAACAAACACCAACAATTGTTCTTTCAATAATAAATAATGCATTTAGCTCAAGCCCTCGTAAATTTGCAAGATACTTGTCCTTCCTAAATGAAGAACATTACCTTTCTTCCAGCAAATCGTTCCTTCAACTCTTTGACGTGTTCTTGCACTTGAGGGAGCTCAAGTGCCCTCAAGAATCGATCTGAGTCAATCCCTATAGGAAACTAATATAACAAAAGTTAATCAAGTATATTCAATACAATAATGGCAAGGTGTTTAGTAATCCTAATGTAACATGTTTAAACATTGGCATGCTTCATGCAACACCAACACAATTCATATAGAAAGACAAAATAGTCATATGAAAAGTTTATTGAAACATACTGCAGCAACTCGTGTCAACCTTCCATGTTCCTCAACTCCTTCAGGTGTTCCCTCAAGGCCAAGAATCCGGGTACAAGCACTGACAAAGTGTCTTGCATAGTCATACGTATGGAATCTAGAAAAACACAATTAGAAATTATCAGAGAGTTGCATGTAAAGGAAAGATTCAAGTTAAGGATATAAAAAACGTTTCTCTAACAATGAAATATGGGCAAGAAAGATTTAAAGGATGCAAAACAATTTTACAATGAATTCAGTTGAAAAGATAATTTTAGATAACACTATCCTTTATGTTGAACAAGATTTCAAAGTGGAATTTAATTGCAAAAACTGCCAAATAAAATTAAAGCATTTCAATCCACAAGATTAAGTAAAATCCATAGTTTGCCATTTCTGACAAAACCTTGAGGACTAATTAAATTTGATTTATGTACACAAAAATGACATAATTTTGCTATGGTGTCAAATTATGATGGGAAAATTTGCATAGAGATGAAAACCCCCTCTATATAGGCTATGGTTAGATTGTTCCTTGACTGCCCATGTCCAAGTCAAATGTGAGTGTCTCTTAATAATAAGAATTATCAAAGATCAGTAGAAAATCCCAATTATGACATATATAGTGAAAACATAAGTTCTTTTCCTGGGCAAATATACACAACAGTACAAGGATGGCAAGTTAAAAATTATCTATTGCTTTTAGTAAGGACTGGCCAAAATAGTAAAGTAGCAGGTGACTTGCCATACAATGTAAAAAATGTAGCAAACAACTGAAGCTTACCCAACCAGATCTGCCGCAAGAACTGAACGTAGTAGCTCAGACCGGGAAGGGAGTGTTCTGTGGATTTCAGAAGAAGGAAATGGTGTATGGAGAAACCAACCTACTTTCATGTTGATGTTGTACTCTTTTAGGCATTTTGGCAGGAACATTAGATGATAATCATGGCACCAAACAACATCACCGTCTTCATAGTGCTTGTTCACAACATCGGCAAACATCTGGTTAGCCTTCTTATACGCAGCAAGCTGAGATTGAAAACTTCTGGTTGTGGCTAAGCGATCTTCTTGTGGAAGCCCAAGGTAATGCAAAAGAGGCCACAATATGTTGTTGCAGTAGCCATTATAATATTGATGAACAATCTCTTCATCTAGAAATACGGGTATGCATCTCTAGAATAATCGGGGAGTGCAGTTAGAAACATAACATTAACTCCAGTAAATAAAGTTTCGTTAAAATAAAATAAAATGGCATTAATTGAAAAGAAGATTTTGCAAGCATATCAAAGAAATAAATCAAACGTGTCCAGATATATCAGGATGCAGAACTTGCCTTCTCAGCCAAAGCTTTAGTCAATGCCTCCTGGCCAACCTCATCTGGCACATTTACTCCAGCCCAGCCTATCCATCTTGCCTCAAACTCTTTAACACCTTTGATAATGTCAGACCAAATGTTATTAAGATTTGTACTCAAAAAAAAATGTTTTATAACAGAGCAAAGCACAAAGACACAAATTCCTATTAACTATAAATAACAAACTGATACTAAAAATCAGTAACTCGAATCGACTAAGCCTCGATAATAATATGCAGGGTCAACAACTTGAACAGTTTTTCCTTTTCCAAACCTGAAAGGGTCATATTCTGCATCTCTAAGTTCAAGAACCAACCTTTTGTTAAGCAAAGAATGAAAATTACACAATATAAGATCTGAAGGAGTTACCTAGAAGAGCGCTGACTAAGCCGCCAGCACTTATCTCTAAAGACCATGAATCTTCGCCTCTTCTAACTGCAGAGACCGGCAGTCTATTAGCAACAACTAATAGCCTTTGCCCCAAAGGCCTCCTGTCCTGCTTTTCACATACTTCTGCACTTTTTTTTCCTGCAGCGGCACACTCCAAGTTTGGTTCAGTATGGGTATTGTTGTTAGAGTGGTCATTATCTCTCAACCTGAAGCCATCTTCACAAGGTTCAACCCCTGTATGATTATCAGTCCCCTCACTGAAATACAAAGCCTTGCTATTTCTCCTTAGCTCCCTTTCTCGCAAGAGCCTTTCAAGTCGACCTGGGTAATGAGTGGAGCCACCGTTGTACTGGTTTCCAGGCATGCGCTCAGTATAGAAACGTGAACTCCAAATTCACCGAATTATGAACTCGGAATGCGTTTCAAGGGATTCAGTGTCCTACATTTTGGTTAAGTTAGTAACTTCAGTATAACCAAGTATAAACATAACATCTGACATTGCTAAATCGTGATAAAAAGTGAAAACATATGTACTACATGATCATCAGTGAATTAGTATAAATGAATAAGCATCTTCAGTATAATCATCAAACAAGATGACGGAACAGGAAAAGATAACAAAGAGAGTGGGTGTTAACAGAGAACAAAAACCAATTGGGGTCTGCGCAAACTCCTGCTTATATAAGCGCAATTTTCACAAACCAACATTTGAGGTGACTCAAGCCATCAGTCCCACTGCAAGTCTGGAGAGGAAAATGATATAGAAAGAGAATAGTTGATTGCAAGACATGAAACAACACGGCTCTCAAGAAAATTAAGGTCATGTACATTCATTGCTTGAAAGAAACACTTGAACATTGGTAAAGTTGGAAGCTTGAACTGAAAATACCGACCGAATTAAGGCTAAACGAGTTGAATTGTTTCTCCAGGAACATGAAAACAAGGGAATAAGCTTAAACAAGAAACTCAATAAGGAACCCACTTATATAAGCACAAAAGACGGGACCCTTGAAGCAAAAGGCAAAATTTTGAGGAAAGGTATCAACTTTCCCCGAAAAGAAAACTGGTTTTTGATAGCAAGTAGCAAGCGACTGAGAGGAGAGAGAAAACGAGAAATCCTCGTGTACGCTTTATAGCATAAAAAGGCCACTTAGCCATGCAGGTTGAGGTTACTCCAAAAATAGTTTTTTATTATAACTTGAGTGGATCCAACCTGCTAAGCAGTTGTGTTTTGCAAAAAGTTTAAATATACTACACGCTTAGCTCCTCCTCTTGGACACGACTGAGAAAATTACACGCTGATAGGTAGAATCCAAGCAAGAAGAGGTCTTCCACGAAGGCTAGGACTTCAGAGTTTCAATTATCGCACTCCATATCTTCCTCGATCTCCTAAATATTGGTCGTCTTTATGGATATTCTTATGTTATTTTCTTGTATTTTCCTAATTCACCAACTTCAATCTATCCACATACTTCTTAGCTATGGCACCTCTGGTGACACAATGGCTGATGATCGATTATGGACTGGAGATATTAACTCCAACTACAGTAACAAAACAATGATTGTTATTGTCGTTAGCTAACCCACCTCATTTCACAAATTTATAATAATAATAATAATAATAATAATAATAATAATTTTAAATTTTATAATAAATAATAATAATAATAACAACAAAAATAATAATTAATAATAATAATAATAGGTTTAAAATTAATAATAATAATAAAGATGATGACGATAAGTTTAATAATATAATTAAAAATAAAAATTGCTTATGTGGGGAGGGGTATAAATAGTAACCACTAAATTGGAATGAAAACTTGATATCCACCCCTTTGGAGGGTTTAGTAGCTTCCTAAATTTAATAGAATAAATTCATTCCTTTGGAATTGAAAACCTCATAGTAAACAATATCTTTTGCAATTATTCCATTCCTTCATTCCCAAACCCTCAAATTAAACGCCCCTGAGTGCTTCTTCAATGTCATACCAGAGCCTCACATTTGGTTCACAACTTTAATGTCTTTCTTTATGCTTAATATTGGGTTACTGATTGATAAATTCACAAATGAATACAAGATGGTCATTCTTGAATTTTAGGACATCTAACGATTATAACAGGGAGATGAGTAGAGTCCTAAAATCGAGAACTAAAAATATCAAGAAGAGGGACACAAAGTGGTGTCAAATAGAAGGAAGACAATGAAGATGGAGATGCTCGTATGAAGGTTAAAACAAATTGAGGATTATTTTAAGATTCAGCAAATTAGGATTTGATAAATTATATTATAATAATGTTAGCCTAATTAATTTTATTTAGTGTAATTAAAATTAATAACATTTGTTTAAAATAATTTATATTTAATGGTTCTTTTTAAGTTAAACGGGCTTAACAAAGTAAAAAAATATAATATAAAGAAGACCGACAAAGTTATGTGCTTTTTTATTTACAGAAGATTCAATTTGAACATTTTAAAAATGTTAGAGTTTATTTTAGAAGACTATGAAATGCTAATATTTAATTTATATTTAAATGTAATTATTAGGATCAAATCTGTCCTTTTTACCTAATAATTTAAGTACTATGCAAGTAACATTAATATCATATTTTGTTTTGCAGCTATTATAATAATTTAAGTGAATCCAATTGTATTTTAGATTCAAAACAAACATAAATTCTAATAAGTTAATTATGTTATATAAAATTGGGTTATTTTATATAAAGTTTTTTTAAAAGTTATTTTATATAAAGTTAAAAGATTAATTTGGTACATCAAAAATAAAAAGTACTTGCCATAAATCTTAATTAGTAATTAAGATTATTATCTTGATTTGATCTATTTGAGATTTAGCAATGCGTTCCTAATCCTATATGTTTTATAATAAGAGTGTCTAAACTAATTATTGGCATATCAAAATCTTTTTTTATTTTATGACATTTCATTACTCTCTATACGCACATATTAACTTATGTGGGAGTGGAATCGGTAAATATGCATCAATAATGAGTTATATCAAACAGTATTTTAAAGCTTAATTTTAAGAAAAACAAAATATAAATTACACATTTCTACCAACATTCATATTAATTATATCACTAGCATTCTTTTTAAGTTACTTACTTAACATTAGCAAGTAAGTACTTATTCATAATGTTGAACACTATTGAATTTTTTAATGCACTTGAACCCATAAAAGCATTTCAAGAAGTCACTAATGAAATTTATAAAGAATTTATCGGAAAAGATATAATATCCTATAAATAAGAAATAGAAAATGAAGAAAGACAATATGACATTTAAATAATGTACGTATATGTAATATCTGTTATCTAGAAGAATATATTTGTGAATTCAAAAAATACTATTATAAATTAACTCGTACTGAACAAGAAATGTATATCCAAATATTTATTCAAAAATTACCTTATCCAATAAGTAGAACGGTAGAAGAAATATTTTTAATTAAACAAAATGCTAATTTAGTTGCCTATAACTTAGGAGGAGCTATTTCTATTACTAAAGAAGTCATTATGCAAATAATTGTCCAAAAAGAAACCAAAATAAATTTAAAGAAAAAATCAATATTTTAAATTCAGCATTAAAATATAAACTAGAACCTATAGAATCCGAATACTTAACAGATTCAACAATTTCTTCATTATACCAATATGAATTTCAAAGTTCAGAATCAACAAACGAATCTAAATACAACCTTTATTCAAGTGATTATTCAGAATAAAAAAAGTTAATGCATAATAAATACAGGAGCTACTATTTGCATAGCTACTAAAACCTTATTAACTAATTGGAAAAAGTTAAACAAACCGTCACAAATTAGAATAGCCGATGGCAGTATAAAATATATTTGGTATGTAAGTTACTATAATAATATTATTATAGAAAATTATACGTTTACGGTGCCATCAATATGTCAACAAGAATCCGATTTACCTTTAATCTTAGGAAACAACTTTCTAAAATTATATAATCCATTCTGTCAATATTTACATTATATAACATTAAAAACCCCAATAATCAATTCCTTAAATCAAAAATATATTATTATGAAAATTCCTATTTATCATACAAGTTATTATCAAAAGCTAAAACTTATAACCGAAAACTTGATCAATTACAATTTTTTCTTCAAAATAATCTTACCTTACAAACTGAAATTGAGACATTAATTAATGAAGTATGCAAAGAAAATCCACTTAATCCTTTAAAAAATACTAATAATCAATTAATTGAAATCAAATTAAAAGACCCTTTAAAAGAAATAAATATTAAAAATAATATACCATATATTCAACAAGATATACAAGAATTTATTACTGAATATTCCGAATTATTATAAAAACAATTAATCTCACCAAGTACAAGCAAACATTCAACCCAGCATTTTATGCCAACAATCACTCTGAACAAAAAAGAGGAAAGCGAAGAATGGTAATTAATTATAAAGAATTAAATAACACAACAATAGGAGATGCCTATAAATTACCTCGAAAAGATTATATTTTTAATAAATTAAAAGGGCATAATTGGTTTACTACTTTAGATGCAAAGTCTGGATACTGGCAATTACGATTACATGAACTGCATTTACATGTTCCCCACAGAAACACTATCAATGAAATGTATTACCATTCGGATTAAAACAAGCCCCTAGAATTTATCAAAGATTTATGGATAATAATTTAGAAGGTTTAGAAGAATTTTCTTTAGCATATGTCAACGATACAATTATCTTTTCAAAAAAAAACTAAAGAAGATCATTTACAAAAAGTTAAATAGGTATTAATAAAATGTCATAAAAAGGGATTAATTTTAAGTAAGAAGAAAATAAAATTATCTCAAACAAATATTGAATATTCAGGAATAGAATTTTCTAATGAATTTCTAAAATTACAACCTAATATCCTTGAAAAATTTCATCAATTTCCTGATATATTAAAAAATGTTAAAGAAATTTTAAAAAAATTAAGATTATTAAACTATATATCCGATCAAGGATTCTTGAAAGATTTAGCCAAAGCACGAAAACAATTACAACTTACGTGTAGTACAAAACATCAATGGTCATGGACTGAAGAAGATGCCCAAGCTACTAAACCATTAAAAATCTTTGTAAAAAACTACTAGCATTATATACTTATAATGCTAAAGATAAATTGATTATACAAATTGATGCAAGTATAGATACATGGGTGGGCTGCCTTTTGGCATAACCACCCAATTCAAGGAAACATTTTTTATGTAAATATATCAATGGCACTTTTAGTCCTACTGAAAGTAAATATCTTATTCATGAAAAGGAAACACTTGCATGCATCAAAACTCTACAAAAATGGAGAGTTGATTTATTACCTATTGAATTTCAAGTACAAACTGATTCAATGTATTTATGTGGATTTACAAAATACAATATTAAAGCCAATCATAATCAAGGTAGGTTGATTAGATGGCAGCTTGAATTAAATCAGTATACATTTCACATTAATTATATAAAATCCTTTAATAATAGTCTTGCAGACATCCTAACAAGAGAATGGAAGCAACGAGGTGAGAAAAATACGACAAATATTTTGGCATAATCTGTTTGAAGTTCGGGTGAGCATAGTGAAAGTTGGTGATAACCACAAAAGTTGGTGAGCACAGTGAAGGATTATTAGAATCTGAATAAGAAAGATTCTATTCATCAAAGAAATGCGGCAAATACTTCAGATGATGTAGGTGTAATGGTCTGTGAAGCGGCAACGACTATTGGAGGTAAGAGAAGATTTTTTGATATAAGGCTTCTCAATTCAGCAGCTACTTTTCATATGACCTCTCGAAGCGAATGGTTCTATCAGTATGAATCTGTCTCTGGGGGATCTGTGTACAGCTGTAATAATCAAGCTCTGAAGATCATTGATATCAGCACCATCAAGTTAAAGATATATGATGGGACAACTCAGACTATTGAAAAAATGCGACTTGTGGAGGGCCTGAAGAAGAATTTGTTGTCTGTAGGACAACTGGATGATCTTGGTGGATGATCTCGGTTTCAGATTTGAGATTCAAAAAAAGATCATGAAAGTGATTAAAGGAGCGATGGTATTTATGAAAGCAAAGAAGATTGTTACAAATCTGTACATGCTGAAGGGGATAACTTTGCAAAAAGGAGACGCATTCGTTGCGGTGACTAGTCAAGATGACAAATCTGTAATGACATGGCATAAAAAGCTTGGACATATGTCAGAACAAGGAATGAAGATACTTATAGAGAAGAATCTACTTCCAGGTTTCACAAAGGTATCACTACCCTTTTTTGAGCATTGCATTGTGAGTTAAACAGCATCGATTAAAGTTCAACACATCAAAGTTCAGAAGCAAAGAAATTCTAGAATTGATTCACTCGGATATATGGCAAGCACCAGTTACATTTCTAGGAGGAGCAAATTTCTTTTGTATCATCCATTGATGATTATCCGATGAGATGTTGGGTTTTTCCTATCAAGAGGAAGGCAGATGTATTTCCAACTTTCAAATTTTATAAAGCGCGGGTGGAACTAAAATCTAGTAAGAAGATCAAGTGTTTGCGCTCAAATAATAGAGGCAAATATACTGATAAAGAATTTAATGAATTCTGCAAGCAAGAAGGCATCAAAAGGCAGTTCACGACGGCATACACTCCTCAACAAAATGGAGTAGCAGAGCAGATGAATAGAACTTTGTTGGAAAGAACAAGAGCGATGTTGAGAACTGCAAGCTTAGATAAGAAATTATGGGCAGAAACAATCAATACCGCCTGTTATGTGGTGAATCGAGCTCCATCAACTGCAATTAAGTTCAAGACACCGATGAAGATGTAGATTGATAAACTAGTGAATTATTCCGACCTCCATATATTTGGAAGTTATGCCTATGTGATGTTCATTGCCCAAGAAACTACGAAGTTGGATCCAAAATATAGAAGATGTATTTTCTTGGGATATGTTGAAAGAGAAAAGGGGTGTCGTCTATGAGACCCCACTACCTATAAGATTGCTATCATCAGAGATATTTTCTTGGAAGATAATGATCAAGAGCAAATAGAATATGTTAGCACTTCAAAAGAGAATTCAGAGACTACAATAGTACAAGTGGAAAGGGAATTTAATCAAAATGATTCTTCTGAAGCTACACTAGAGCACGAGAAGCAAGAACTAGTCGAATATGATGTTTCAGATACTCAGAGATCAACTCGCAGAAGAAGAGCACCGAGCTGACACTCATATTATATTATAGAGAGCAATATTACATGCTGTCTTTTAACTAAGGATGGAGAGCCATCAACTTTTCAAGAAGCAATGAATAGTTCAGATGCATCTTAGTGGATGGCAGTAATGCAGGAAGAAATTGAAGCTTTGCATAACAATAAGACATGAGAGCTAGTATCACTATCACAAGGAAGAAAGCCTATTGGCAATAAATGGGTTTACAAGATCAAGCGGAGTGGTGACGATCAAGTAGAGCGATATCGTGCTAGATTGGTGGTAAAAGGATATGCTCAAAAGGAAGAATTTGACTTCAATGAAATATTTTCTCCTGTGGTTCGACTCACTACAGTTCGAGTAATCCTGGTGATGTGTGCTATACTTGTCTTGCATCTTAAGCAGTTCGATGTGAAAACTGCATTTTATATAGAGATCTTGAAGAAGAAATTTATATGCTCCAATTAGAAGGTTTTGAAGAAAAAGGGAAAGATAACTTAGTTGACAGGTTGAACAAATCTCTGTATGGTTTAAAGTAGGCGCCGAGGTGTTGGTATAAGAGATTTGATTCCTTCATCATGAGCCTTGGATACAACAGACTGAATGCAAACCCTTGTGCATATTTCAAAAGGTTTGAGAAAGATGATTTTATAGTCTTGTTGTTGTATGTAGACGACATGTTAGTAGCAGGCCCTAATAATGATCGTATCAAAGAATTGAAGACAAAGTTGGCTAGGGAATTTGAAATAAAGGACTTGGGACTAGCAAACAAAATTATAGGGATACAAATTCACCGAGACAGAAATAATAGGAAGATTTGACTTTCTCATAATAATTGTTTTAAGAAGATCTTACAGTGATTCAACGTGCAAGATTGTAAGTCAATTTATACCCCTCTTCTTGTTAATTTCAAGTTATCCTCAAGTATGAGTCCTAGCAATGAAGAAGAGAGGATGTAGATATCTCGATTACCGTATGCATTAGCAGTGGAAAGCTTATTGCTCGCTATGATTTATACAAGACCAGACATTGCACATACAGTAGGAGTAGTTAGTCGATACATGGCGAATCCTGGTCGAAAGCATTAGAATACTGTTAAGATGATTCTCAGATATATCAAGGGAACCTCAGAAGTTGCATTATGTTATAGAGGATCAGATTTTACTATTAAAGGACATGTTAATGCTGATTATGCAGGTGATCTTAATAAAAGTAAATCAACTATAGGATATGTGTTTACACTAGCTAAAGGAGTTGTGAGATAGGTTTCAAAACTGCAGTCAGTTGTGGCTACGCCTACAACAGAAGCAGAATATGTAGCAGCAACACAAGCTAGTAAAGAAGCAGTATGGTTGAAGTTGATGTTGGAAGAACTCGAATGCAAACAAGAGAACATTATTTTGTTTTGTGATAATCAAAGTGCTTTGCCATCTTGCAAGGAATCCAACATTTTATTCAAAGACAAAACACATTCGAGTTCAATATCACTTCGTTCGTGAGAAAGTGGAAGAAGGAACAGTGGACATGTAGAAAATTTATACAATGGATAACCTGGCAGATTTTATGATAAAAGCAATCAATGGTGACAAGTTTACGTGGTGTCGATCCTTGTGTGGGCTAACAGAGACGTAAGCAACATGAAGCAGCAAGGTAGAAAGAATAGTGTGAAAATCTGATTAACTCTCAATCAAATCTTCAAGTGGGAGAATTGTCAAAAATGGTAGGCATGAAACATGTGGAATGGCTGGCCATTTGGTCAACTATCCTTGACTTTTATTTATTTATTTCAACTTTAGTAGGCACTGTTTTCGATACCTACCAAAGTTGAAATAAATAAGTAAAAGTCAAGGATAGCTGGTCAAATGGCCAACCATCCCACACGTCTCCTACCTATAAATAGGTAGGAGATGAAGAGAGCAAATCATCCATTAGCTGAGAAAAGAAACGAGAGTTAGGGAGAAGAGAGAAGAAAAAAAAAAGTAAGACAAAATATTTCATATATTTTGTGAGTCTAGTTTTTAATTCTCTATTTTTCCTATAAAAAATTCTTCTATCCTTGCCTATAGTTTTTATCCTAATTTAGGAGTTTTTCACGTAAAATCTGTGTGTCTATTTTATCTTCAATATTTTCAGTTTCAGTTTAGCTACGACCCAGCTCTATCCAAATCCTAATTATTCCTAACATTTAGATCAGATACACAAGATACTATTAACTCTGAGTTATCTATAATTACCTGTTAGAGGGGCTTTTATGGAGATGTAGTGAAACTCTCTTCTTTTCTCCAAATGATAGTTCAACTTGCACTATATAGAGGATGTGATTAGCTCCAATAATAGATACATGCATAGATGTTTTATAGTAAAAATGAATAGAGACAAAGACGAAGCTTCATTGGCTAGCATCTTTAGCTGAGCTGGGGTTAGTATCCTTCTGTTTGCTCTATATAATAGGATATGATACTAAAGGGTGGTTTCTCTACACGATGACTTATGCATTCAATAAGGGGTCCGTGACAACGAGGAATGACCTAAATAGTGTAAACTCCTCACTTAAGACTCTTCCTCATAGGAGGTATTGAGTTCGAGTCACGCAAAGGAGGAGAAATGAGAAATTTTTCCTATTGATGATCCCCTAACCCCCTGGGCAAAGCTCCTTGATCGGATTAATTACGAACGCCTTGCTTCCAGCGGCAGTGTGGGAGTTGAAGCTACTAGAGAATCCGAGGGCTGCTGGGAACCTGATGCTGAGCAGGGCCATTGATCAATCAGCAGTTGACGAATTAAGTAAGTGACGACTTCTTGTGCGCAGAAGTGTACAGGCTACATAGGAACCTGAAGGATCTTGGGGTTCTAGATTTACCTTCTCTAGGGCTCTTGGGGTGGGATCTTAGGGGCTTATGATTAGTCCGGCTAAGTTGGGATACCTAATGTAATAAAAAAAAAGTTCGTGCTACGTGTCTAAGGATGGAGCTACTTATCAAACAACTTTCTACACTTTCAGTACTACAATCTTTTACTTTTTAAAAACCCAAAATCTGCAAAACCAACACCCTCAACAATATTAATCTATAACTCTAAGTAATTTTCTTCACCAATTCTCCTTCCAAAGACTCTTATCATTGAAAAACTACAACTTCTTTAACTTGAACTTGAGTTTATCTCCATTCACTCAAGATGTCTCGACTAAACTTAGCATTCTACCAAGCTGCAACTCAACATTCTCAATTTCAATCTTCTGTGAACTTCTATCCTTACTCTTACCACCTCCACCAACATCACTAGCCAATTTTCACTCAATGCATCATTGACTAATTCACCTACTTCTTTACATTCTTTAATCCTATAAAAGCCTCCAACCTTAATATCAATTACCGCTTTCACCACGTAAGCTCTTGAATTCTTAGTCTCTTCTTTAATTACCCAAGTTAATAATTAAAGCACATCCAAAATTAAAATATTTTAGTTCTGTTTTTGAATTAATCTTGGTTTACCCTTCACCATCATCAGTGGCTTTCCCACTCAAATGCCCCTACCCATATTAGCAAAGTCATACCATCAACATAAATATCATAACCTATAACCCCAACCATTATATGAACACCATTATAAGACC
This sequence comes from Erythroxylum citrifolium, assembly GCA_026284465.1. Classification (NCBI taxonomy): domain Eukaryota; kingdom Viridiplantae; phylum Streptophyta; class Magnoliopsida; order Malpighiales; family Erythroxylaceae; genus Erythroxylum; species Erythroxylum citrifolium. The sequence continues at coordinate 30,159,973 of JANKOE010000204.1, forward strand.
TATTTTTTTTTACCACAATCTCTTCTTTTACAAACTCCTTTAACTTGACCTTTTTCTTGAACTTCATTAAAAGCTAACATAACAACTTAGGTTTTTCTCATTATCAATAACCTCAACAACCTTGTCTATTTTACATTATTCTGAAGAATCACTAACAGAAGTACTATAATCTTTATCTTCATCCATGCATCTTAAACACTATCTAGCTCAATCTCAAAATCCATATAAGATTATTTCTTCATCATGAAAAACCATAAAAAGAAGAAAATAAATGACAGTCCCAAAAAAATATTTATGGTAGTTTTAGGAAGATTAGGAAACAAGTAATCTAATGTTTCGAAAACTTCTTATATATTTTTTTAAATCTAACATATTCTAATCCGACTTAACAGTGGTCATAAATAAAGACCAACATCAGGCTATATTTGATATAAAATGAAAGTTAATAACAAGTATTCACTTCACAATGTTTTTAATCTAATACGTAAAAATGTAAATTCCCATTTTAAAAGGACAATGATCCATTGCTTTTGTTGTTTTAAATTTATTCACCAACGGGGACTAATGTCAAGTTATATTGATATACATTGAGAGTTTAAATATAAAAGTAGTTATAAAATTTCAGTAAAATTATGAGATGCTTCTTAACTTGATTTTCTCTCTCTTTTGAAACATATTAAATCTCTCTATTTATAAAAATTAAAAGTGTTTCACATCAGGTATTACTTTGCAATAGTGCATTAAGGATGTTAAGTCGAGTTACAAGAGCCTAGACTAGATGAGGTAAAGTACACATTACCCAGAAGTGGTAAGTAAGTATAGTCAAGGGCTTGAATTGAGAAGACCTCGTATGAGATATTGCCCTAACCATGTTACTCAGCCGGTCCACATAAATAAATGGTTGAAATGAGTTGGAATAGGGTTGGTACAGAGTTTACGGGCTAGAGGATTTGAGGAGCTTAAGGGACGTGATCCTCTGGCCCGTGAACCCTATACCAACCCATCTCAAATGAATGGTTGAAATGGGTTGGGACAGAGTTGATACATAAACGGATGGTTGAGATAGGTTGGGACAGAGTTGGTACAGGATTCACAGGCCAGAGGATGAATCCTGTATCAACCCATCTCAATCATCCATTTATGTGAGATCCACGTAAATAAATAGTTGAGATGAATTAAGACAGGATTGATATAGGATTCACGGGCAGAAGATTTGAGGGGGTTAAAAGGACGTTACATTTTGAAAAAAGCTTAATGGCCATGGGCTGTAACTTTGGGGTGCGAGTACCGAACAATCCAACATTATATCATCCAAACTTGGTAGCAAGCAAACTTCATTGATCAAGTTTGTAGATGACGAGGAGGACATGAATAGGTAGCTAAACAGTGAAGAGAGACAAAATGAAAAGGAAACCTCCAAGTCCCTAGTGGTTTGGACTTTATTATTAAATAAACCTCCAAGTCCCCGGTGGTTGTCGTGGGTGCCGCTAGTAACTAACTGAACCTAATTTTTAACGATTATTTAAAATGACAAAACTGCTGTCTGTTGTATGGAAAATAATGACAAAACTGCTATCATTATTTGTAACACATATAAATTATATGCATATGTATGGTAATTAAAGAAAATAGTGAAAAAGAACTACTTGTGCACCAAATCAATCGCCAGAAACAGTGACTAGTATATTGCCAAAGAACAGCATCTAATCAAACACAGAAAAGGAGCACAACAGAAGAACCTATTGGTCACAGGTATGGTAGGAGAAAAAGAAAGAGAATACAGACCTTGATGTGGAAGAGCAGCAGGAAGTAGCTGTCTCGGTTAGTTTTGTTGGCTTCTGCGTATAAATAGCAATGGACATATACAAACCTGAGAGAGTGAAAATGGAGCCATGTTGGTATGTATATAATAAATATGTAAGAATACACGTGGAAAACGGTCCAAAGGGAGGAATGGATTGATTTTGGACGCACCTTCACTTTTGCTTTTCTTTTTCCTTCTTTTGAGTGGATTACAGAAAGAAATGGAGAAAAAGAGTCTATGGGGAAAAGCTTTTCATGAGTCCAATCACCTGCGGGGGAATCTCTTTCTTTTCTACATCTTCTACTTTTCCATTTTCACAAGCCAAAGAGTTTTTAGAGGAAGCCCAAGAGTTGGAAAAATCATTGAGCTAGATGATGTTAGCCAAAGCCCCGTTAAGCTTTCTTCTCAGAAAAAAAGTTTCTTCATTGCTTGTTATATACTATTCCACAGAAAGTAATTACCGACAAAACTTAGGTCAGATAATTCAAACAAAGCATCACAATTCATGACATCAGGTTTATTCCTCTTCTTATTGGGTTTTGTACTGACTTTTTTTTCTACTTTGGTAGGTTGAGGTCGATTCAAAGCTTCAAAATTGACGGATTACACTTGTGAAGATGGCTCACATTCCATAATTGTATGGAAATTTGCAAAAGAGGTCGCTCCCAAAAAATGGGTTGGGGCCTCACTCGGAGTGGAAGAAGTAGAGGCTGGTTAGACCTTGAAATTTTCTCGACTAATTGAAGTGTCTAGAGCGATTGATAGAGTAGGGTCTTGGGGAGAAGCATTAGCGATCTCCCTGTTAACAAGAGTAAGGGATGATGTCACATTGAGAAGTCCCATTAGTTTCTCATAATCAAACCATTTTGGACATTTTAGAGTTTTGATAGCTTCCAATGCTAACGCACATAAATGGCAGGATGACCATGTTATTATATTTATTTAGTTTTTGAAATTTGATGGTATCTAAGAGATCCTTTTCTAAGTTCATCTTGGTGTAACTATGTGCATATCCTAATTTTTTTAACCTCTTACGAGCTGATCCGGTGTGAGCGGGGATTAGTCTAGGAGTGAATGACTTCAAGGCGCCTTATCACAGTTTGAACCCTCCTAAAATACTTCGTGGGCTAACAAAAAAAATGATGTTGTTTTGTTCTTGTAAACCCATCTTCTAATGGCGCTGGCAAAGTTGCTAAATCCTTTTGTACACAAATATTCCACAGGAAACTATGCAAGTTAACTCACAATGGAGATAGTTTTGTCGAGTTCAACGTCATTATGACATTTAATTAGTGGGAACTTTTCTAGCGATCAGGGACACTTCGGTGCACCACCTTTGAGAACCTGCAAAAGAGTGAAGGAACAAGAAGTGAAGGTCTTTTCCATTACAGAGCAAACAAGAGATAACCCAACATTTGCGGATTAGGCTTTAATAATATAATTCCTAATCCAGATTGACTATCTTGCTTTTCCCTTTGCCCTCACTTTTTCTTTTTCATTTGTGTTCTTTCGTCAGGAGTCTTGCCCATTAGATTCTTCTTCTTGGTTGCTTTTTTGGCGTGGTTTTCCAAGTTCGACCATGTCAATTTCATTTGCCGTAAAACTACTGAGAGTCGATAGTTCTACGTAGCTCGCAAATCCATATACAGTTAGCACTGAAAATCGTTTTACGTCCCCTAAAATTTATATTTTGCGACATCTGTCTACAGCATGGCATGGAACCGTTAGATGCTTCCTGTTCTTAAAATCACTTTTCAAGATACACGACTTTGTTAAAACATTGTAATCAATGGCACAACGACGGACAATCTCCGTTCCCAGTATCGGAATGTTAATTATTAGGGATGTCAATGGTTAACCACGTATATGAACCTCACGACCCTTATTGCACTGTCAAAACCAGCCAGCTCCAACCCCGAAGCAAACAGAACTTTAGCGCTTTATTTTAGGGAGGTTTCATTAACCTTTGGCCATATGCTAAGGATGCAGCCACAAGAACTGGATCCTAAACATAGTGTCTTACTCTAAGTTGACTTCAACACAAATTAAAGATGCAATGAACCATTTAGAAATCTGGCCTGCGGATAGATTTCTGATCAGCAAAATTCAGCGTACCTTACCACTAGGGGAAAAAGAAAAACTTCAGCTTTGACAAAGTAGTCAACTATCACAACTGTACAAATGCGAGATTTCGGTCAGTCAAATGTACAGTTTAGCTTCTTATTGAAGAAACTGTAATCAACTAGCATTCTAGTCACTCCACATTATATGGACATAAAGAGGACGCCAAAATGTCTATTCAGACACCACCTTAGCTGACAACAGATTCATCATCCTTGCATAACAATGCCACGAAGATAGGAAATCAGCGCATGAGGAATGAAGAATTTGCAAATAAAAACAAGTATAGGATATCATACCATGGATAAGCTAACTTGCTTCCACACAAAGTGCTAATGATGATGATGCATGATTGCACTCTGCTATATTACAGTAAGAAATTCAATTATGAAAAGAGTAAGATTAACCCATAAATCAAAATAAAGAATGAATGATTGCATGCATACCTTCCGATTCCATCTGCAACCAATCCCGTGAACATATCAGAGCCTGTCGTGTGTCTGGATTGAGTGAACTTCGATAACTATCAAGCAACCTACCACCAGAACTGAAAGCTGCCTCTGGGGCAATGGTAGACATCGGCGTCCCCAGAACATCACGTGCCATCATTGATAGTATAGGGTACCTTGGTGTGTGAACTTTCCACCAGTTTAATACATTGAAATCACAGTTCCGTGGAAAGACAGGTTCCTCTAAATATTTATCCAAGTCGGATATCACAGTTTGACTTTGAGAGGTCTCATGAAGAAATTTGTCAAAGTCCTTTAATCTATCCCTGCTATCACTGGTAGTAATAGGCAAACTGTTGCCAGGTAAAGCTGAACCTTGGTCGACCATAGTTGAGCAAATAGAGTATGCACTGAAAAGTTCCTTAATACCATCAGATACTTCTTTTATTCGATCAAGGGCAGTGCTACCATAAATCTGGGAGTAGTAATACTCCACCAACTTCATTTTAAATCGGGGATCTAAAACAGCAGCTACAGCCAATGCCAAACTACACTTATTCCAATACCTATCAAACTTAAGCTTCATCTTTGAAGCCATGGAACTAAGGAAATTGTCTGGACTCTTACACCACTCAATCAATTGGATGTGAACATCACAAATCTCAGGGAAATATATGTTTGCTGTTGGGCATTTGTTTCCAGAAAGAACATTGGTAATTTCAAAAAGAAGTTTTAAATGATTGGTTATGGAACTTGCCCATTCCCATTCTGTATCACTTAAAGCAGACGTGTAGTCTGGGTTGTTCTCTTGCAACAGACAAATCACATTCCTGTATGCTAATGCAGTTTCAAGCATAATGTATGTTGAGTTCCATTGGGTTGGAGAGTCGAGAACTAAGTTCTTCAGACCGCTGATTCCAACTTGCTGGGCAAGCTCATTGAACTTTCCTTGTGTTTCTTGTGAACTCTTAACATACCTAACACTTCCTCGAATCTTTTGGATCACCTCTCGAAGTGCTTCCAATGCATCATGAACAATCAAATTTAGCATATGTGAAGCAGAGCGTACATCAAATAATTGACCGTTACTCAAAAGAGGCCTGCTTTGAGAAATTCGGTCCTTAATTCTGTGAACAATATCATCGTCAACGGAACAAGTATCAAATGTTACAGCAAATAACTTGCATTCTATGTCCCACTCCATCAGAGACTTAATAATCACCTCTGCAAGCATGTCTTCGGTATGTGAAGAATCCAATGTCACAAAACTTAGTATCTTTTTCTGCAATTTCCAGTCTTCATCAATATAGTGCGCGGTCAAACATAAAAACTCAGAATTTTCTTGAGATGACCACGTTTCAATGGAAATGTTTATTCTGCCGTGGAACCTATTTATCTTTTCATAAACTTTCTGTTTCTCTTTCTCATAAATTTCCAAGCATGAAAGCTCAATGGAGCTATTTGGCACAACCTCAAATAAAGGTTGGAGGTTCTTGACAAATATCTTGAACCCAATATGCTCAACCATGGTCAACGGATAACCATGTAATATTATCATTCGGGCAAGATCAAGTCGACTCCTCTCCTGATCGAACCTGCTGCTTCCAAGACTAATAACTTCATCTTTTCTCTGCTCCTGATCGTACCTTACAATTGTGGGCTTGATATATTCATCCTTTCTTTGCCCTTCATCATAATTGACATTAACAGTTGTAAGACTTAGTGAAGTTTCCTTTTTCCTTCTCTTTGCAGCAAGCAGCTGTGTAACATCATAGTTGGATCTTTTCAAGCATCGCATCAGGTGATTTCTCAAGTGTGTTGTCCCACTATTACTAGATCCACTAAGCTTTTTATTGCAATGCACACATACCGCATAGCATATGTCAGCCTTTCTAATTCTTTCAAAGTGGTTCCAGACAATTGATGTCAACCTCTTTGGTTTCTTAATAGAGGACTCCGTTGATACTTCCATTGTATAGGTTTAATTGTCTGTACATATCACAGGAACCAAATAAAAATGCTGCTGTTTCTGTAACTATAACCAATATAAACACCCTCCCCCACCAAACCGACAACCTAAATTTTAACAGAAAAAAGAACGAAAAGAAGAAAAATGATAAGCGAAAGTTCATCAATTTTCACAACTCAATTATATTTGCTGAATATAGCTTTAACATGACAACCAACACAATGTGAGTAGGCCAAGACATTCAAAGACACAAGTTCGGCAAGTGCCTACTCATGGAAAACCTCGAAAATCAATATCAAGGGCATGACAGAGGAAAGATTCTTATGTAACGATTTTAAATTTACCACAACGAGGCAGAAAAACTTAGAAGCAACTCAAGTAATGTGCTAAGGCTAGGCTAAAGTAACGATCGGGGGAAAAAGATGTAACAAAAATTTGAACACTCACATGAGACGACCAAAAAAATTTATTCGACCACAATAGAAGATAAGAACAGAAAAAAATTGAAACAGAGATCACCCCCCATTTCATATTACTTATAGAATCGTCAAGATAATTCACAGTTTCGAGGAGATTGGTTGTCCACAAAACCACTTTCCATAGCTTAAATTCTCCATTATACTTATAAATCAAGTAAAACTCACTAAAATCCAGAACACAAATCGATTAGAATATTGAAAAATAATCTAAAGAATCATAATTCCGTCAATTCAATAAGCTAAAGATTCAGGCTTTGATCTTTCACCGGTTACAACAAAAAATAATCAAAAGGTTCATCTCAAATTCATTAAATAAGAACTGACTTAGAAAAGACAAAATCAACGATTGACAGAAGAAAAGGGTTGAAATTTAAAAAAAAAGAAAGTGGATGACGAATAGAACTGGGTCTTACATGGATTTACAAACAAACTTGCCGTTTGGGAGAATCCGATCGGAGGGTCCGAGAAGGTCTGAGTTCGATGAGAAAATTAAAACGAGAGGATCCGATGTGGGTGTTAGCCAAAACCCGATAAGATCTAACCCTGTCGGGTATGGGTCAAATAGGGGCGAGTTATGGAGTATATAAAATATAAATAATTACATTTAAGTAAAAGGAAAATTATATAAAAGAAAGTTTGGAGGACTTCGAACTAGAATCGACGTCGTTTCGGTTCAGGTTTTTCGGGTTGCGCTTTGGATGTTACCCTGTGTTTGGTTACTGTCCCCATGAGTGGGGACAGTGAACAGGACCAATAAATCCTGCCCCTAGTGATGTTTGGTTGCTCTGCCCCCCATTTCAGTCCCTGACTCCAGCATACAAGGGCAGCCATTTAATGTCTCTCCCAAAAAGGGCATACAGAGACACTGTGCCCCTGTCCCTCAACTCATTTTACACGACTAACCTTTCTCTACTCGTCGCCGACTACCGAGCTTCCAGCGCACCACTGCTCCATCTGCAGGCGGTTTCCTTGTTTCTATGGCGGTGGTCTGTTATTAGATCGGACCTCGTCTCCTGTCTAGATCTAACAGAAGCTGGGAGTGGGTCTACTCATCGTCTTCGTTGCCCGAGGCTCAAGCATTTTTGGAGGCTCAAGCATTCTTTCCCATGTAGATCGGCGAGTTCCGATCAACTACAAATCGTGTGGTTGCCGACAACCACGCATTAAAGAACTCTTCTTCTACACTGTGCCGAGACTTGACTGCCGAGTCGATGGTGAAAGAGAAAAAACAAGAAAACAATCGAAGAACAGCAGAAAAGGAGAACGAGGCGTCGGTGACCATCGTCTCCAGTGACGCCACGAGTTCCTCCGACCAGGTAAGTCGATGGTGATGATGGTTGGCTGTGAGGGGCTGGGTTCGGTGGGTTGAGAGTGGTCAGCGGTGAGAGGCGGTGGCGCCGAAAATAGCTGGGATTTCCGACTCAGATCCCAGTGAAATGGAGGATTGTTGGACAAATCGGATGGTAGGGTTAGGTAGATCGAGAAATTCTGAGTCGAAGGATGTAGGTCGCGTCGTGTGTCGACCATCGGAGGTGGCGGCCGGCACTGTAACGCCGGCGGTGGCGCCACCGTCCACTAAACCCTGCAATTTTTTTTTGTTTTTAAAATTGTCAAAAAAATTAATTAAGGAAAAAGAAAATAAATGAAAAATAAAAATAAAAATAGAAATCAATCATGCCAGAAAATAACTAGAAAAAATTAAAATAACTAGAAAAAATTAAAATAATAATAACTAGAAAAAATTAAAATAACTAGAAAATTTATTATTATATTTCAATAATAATAAATACAAATTATATAATAATATTAATTACACATAATGATAATAATAATATAAACTATTAAATTACAAACTATTCATAATAAAAATATTATTGAATTACATCTTTTTAATCATATTAAATACTAGGGGCATAGTTGTCATTTGCACTATTTTCTGTCTCTATCCCCTACAACCAAACACATATGTTCTGGAGACGAAGACAAGATTCTCTGTTTTGTTCACCATCAACCAAACAGCTCTCTGTCCTCAGTTTCTGTTCCGTCCCATCCTGTTCCGTCTTGTCTCGTTTCGTCTCTGCAGCTATCAGAGACGCTAACCAAACGCAGTGTTAACATGCAAACTTTCCATTTCAAGCAGTTGCTAATAATATGTTTTTCGTACTCACTATAATCTTCTAGTCTTCCGACAACTCAAGCTCTATTTCTCTATGATCTCCTGATCAATTGTGACAAATCATAAACTAGAAGCTGGCGGGACGTGCAAGTAGTGAAACTATGCATGGCAATGGGCTGAAATTTAAAAGAAAAGTCTGAATCTGATCAGGTTTTGTATTGTCTTTACCGAAATAGAAGTTGTTCTTGATAAAGCTTCTTTCTATAAAAGTTGATGGTTGTAAACGGTTTCTTATCAAGTGGAAAAGAATATCAATTATTTATAAAACCTTAATTTTAGAATTTAAATGTCAAAAGTTGAAGTTAAATCAATATTTTTCTTATTCCATATTTTGTTGTTTTCTTTTCTAAAAACCTAAGAACAGTAATATAAATTATGAGTTTATTTTAAAATTTTTAGACCAGTGGTAACTATCCAATTTGATATTGTCTTGATAGAAGGAAAGTTTATCAACATTTTTTATTGATAAATGCATAAACCAGACATGCCTCTGCTGGCATGTGAATATAGTAATTAACATTACATTTGAAAATTAAAATAGTGAGCTGCGGTTATTATTATTATTCTTACTATTATCAATATTGTTGTTATTATTATTATATGTTTTCTATTTTTATTAGAGTTAGAAGTTTAATTTTTGTAAAATTAAATATCTAAAATCTAAATTCTTATAAGAATTTTCATTGAAATACTAAAATATATAATATTCATATCCTTGCAATTTTTTTTAAAATCACGTCTTCATAAGATATTTTATACACAAACAACTAATATTAAATAGCTAATTTTATCAAATAGCTAATACAATCCATTAGTCAAATCAACCAATATAATTAAATATCAACTATTGCAATCAGAGCTATATATTTTTGACTTCATCATTCATTCAAAAATTAATTTTTTGAGGATGGAGGATATGATTTTTTTTTAGTTGCCCACGAGGTGTCATAGGCGGGTCCCAACTTTGGGAAGACACCTTTAAGACAGCCACACTCAGACTAATCCCCGCTTGAACTGGGTAGGTCCCTTGTTGGAGGCAAAGCTCTGGCCCCAAATTTTAAATGGCTGCATACATGAGGGGGGTTCGAACCCACGACCTCACTTAAACCAGGAGAGCCTCTTACCAACTCACCTGCACCTTGGGGTTAGGATATAACAAAGTGACGATGTTACATAAGTTGCACTAAGTCCATAATTACATGTGGTTGCTTTTTCATCAGCAAAATATGGCTGTGAAAAAACTGGAAGAGTTCTCACGGCTTCCAGCATTCCGCATTCCCACCTTACAACTTCCTTTCAAAGTCCCACTTCTTCCTCTATTTTAATAAATGTTTACCTACTACAACGGT
>JANKOE010000204.1:30222391-30237349 GCA_026284465.1 Erythroxylum citrifolium
ACCTCGAGGTGTCTGTTTCATACCTCGAGGTATCTGCCTGCATACCTCGAGGTGTCTGTTTCATACCTCGAGGTGTCAGTCAGTTTAGCATGACAAAGAGTTGGGAAAGTTCTTTTGTTTTGGGATATTATCAAGAGCAGTCAAGGTCTAAGTCTAAATCAGTCTATGCTCACCACTAAAGTGAGTCATCAACGAGTGTTAAGTTAAGGTCTCATCAAGGCAAGCATCCCAGGAATGGGCTCCCGCCGGGCTCACCTCCCGGGACAGTCGGGCTCCGGGAGTGGGGTCCGACACCTATAAGTTCACAGCTACGCAAGACCATTATGTGAAAATGCGTAGTATGTTCTATTTTTGGATCCACCCGAACCATTTTGATATGCTTATGTGCTCATGATAAGTTGACAAGGGTGATGCATACATAGTTTACATAAAGTAAAATTTTTGCGATGAAAGTGAGTTTATAAATGATTTTGCTTGTTACCGATTATAAACTTGTTACCCAAGGGCTTTTAGCTCACCCCCATTCTCTTTCCCCAAATCTAGGTGATGAGCAAGATATCGAGTAGTCAAGGGTCAAGGAATCACTCCAATCTTTGAATATTTTGTATTTGAAGCAATCTTGTAAAGCAAGGCTTTAGTTGCATTTTGAGCAACTCATGATTCATGTATGTTTTGTATTTTGGGATTTTTGAGATGTTAATGCATTTGCGGCTTGAAATGCCCACTAAAGTTTTGTAAAACTTTATCTTTTAATACAAATGGAATAAGATTGCATTTTTACTCATGTCTTCCTCTCAAGTTTATAGATGGTGTTTTTAAGTTTGCATAAGGAAAAAGTTTGTGTTCGGAAGTCAAGGGAAAATCTGGATTAACCTAGGTTGAATTAGGCAAATGTGCCTTTTAGAAAGTTGTAGGTCTTTCTTCTAGCTTTCCAACGGTCTCTAGTAGGTAATTTTTGGACATCGGAGTTCAAAGTTACGGTCCTTAGAAAGGGAGATACTTAGAAGTATCAAGTGGTATCATCTATAGAGACGTATCGTCTGTGATGACATCACATCGTCTGCGATGACATCATATAGTCTGTAAGGACGTATCATCTATGATGAGGTTACATCGTCTGTGATGAAGTCATATCTCTTTGTAAGGATGTATCATCTGTAAGGACGTATCGCCTGTAGAGACATATCGTCTGTGATAATGTCACATCGTTTTAAGTTGACTCTGCTTCGTCTTAAGAGTTGCATCATCTTAAGTTGACTTTGCTTCACCTTAAGTTGCCTCCACTTCGTCTTAAGAGTTGCATCGTCTTAAGTTGACTACGCTTCGTCTTAAGAGTTGTATTGTCTTAAGTTGACTTTGCTTCGTCTTAAGTTGACTCCGCATTTGTCTGCTTTCTGCATTCGTCTACTTAGCATTTATCTGCCTTTTAGCATTCGTCTGCTTTCCACATTTGTCTACTCCGCATTCGTCCGCTCCGCATTGGTCTGCTTTTCCGCATTCATCTGCCTTTCCCCATTCGTCTACTTTCAGCATTCATCTGCTTTCCGCATTCATCTGTTCCGCATTCATCTGCCTTTCTACATTCGTTTGCTTTCCACATTCGTCTGCTCCATATCCGTCTACTTTTCTGCATTTGTTTGCCTTTACGCATTCGTCTGCTTTTCCGCATTAGTCTGCTTTTCCGCATTCGTCTGATTTTCCGCATTCGTCTGCTTTCTGTTATCTCTATAGTTGACCCTCTGCTTCTTTTGTACACTGTTCATCTTGAATCGTCTTGTCAAATTTTTGACCCTCCAGATGATAAAATCTGTCTTCGAGGTTTTTATAAAAGTTGTAGAACTCGAAGTCTTCTATCAAGACTTCCCAATATAATCTTAATCTGACATCCCATATAATAGTTATGCTAGTTGCCCCAAGTCAGGTGCAATATGATTGAGGTCAAAACCCTGTTCGAGTTTTTCAGCCATAACTTTGTAATGGGATCTCCAAATGCGATGATTCTTGTCTCCAAATAAACTAGAGACATAGTGTCACAATGTTCAAAACAAGTTGAATTGAAATTCCAGTTTGGTTTCTCAAAATCTGTTCGGAAACAGGAGAAGGGAGTTGTTTTGGTGTTTGTCCTGGTAGGAGCACACCACCATTGTCGGATGATGGCTAATAGGTGTTCATGGAAATAACCCTATAGGATAATACGTTCACGTTTTATGACTCCGAATGTTGGGCTCCGAAATCGGGGTCCAACAAGTTCGACATAGCAAGGGCATATTTAAACTGAGCAACTAAGAAGATGAAGAAATGGGCCGATAAGAGGAGGCAACACTTGGAGTTTGATAAAGAAGATTTGGTGATGGTCATTCTCCTTTCTCATAGACGTGCCGGAGGAAGTGTTCATAAGGGCTTCAGATGTACGAAGGACCTTTTCCAGTGGAGAAAAGGTGGACAGGTTGGCGTATCAAGTCAAGATACCCTCACACTTGGAGATTCATCCTGTATTTCATGTAAGTTTCTTAAAACCTTATCATGATAATAAGAAAGATCCAAGCAGGGGTCAATCAAGGCGTCCACGCACCACTATGACCATGACGCACGAATGTAAGGTGAAAGAGATCTTGGCACATAGGACTATACCAAGGAGAGGCTCACATCCAGCCTATGATGAATACTTGATCATATGGAAGGGATAGCCAAAAAGTCAAGCTAGTTGGGAGCATAAGCTTTCTCTTTGGCAATACAAAGATAAAATCCAGGAGTTCCACTAGGACACGATGAGGATGTCACCGGATTAGGCAGGGAAGAATGTTACGTTCCGCATGTTTTAAAGTTCATAAGCTAAAGTTCGGTCCAAAAATGTTTTATAGATCATGTTAAAATCTTATGAAAGACTCTGGTTGCTTCTGGAACATGATATAAGCTTATGGAAGACTTTCGAAGCTCATGAAATTTGGTAGAAGCTTATGAAAGCTTATAGAACATTGTGGAATAATATAGAACATTATAAAAGCTTGTAGAATGTTTTAGAAAGGTAAATATTGCACATGAATTATGCAGAGTAGTGTACAGATTTCTAGAACATCAACGTAGACCATTAAATCAAGTAGATTTTGACCGTCTATTTTAGGAATGAAATGATATATATACCCCTTAGGGCGCCTCATTTATAACATAAAAGACCATAAGGAACATCATAAGCATTGTAACATTCTTAATGGAGTTCTCTAATAAAAGTATCTTGCATTTTTCCACATTCCTTGCTCTCTTTAGCGAAGTGTTTTGTGTAAAAGGTTAACTTAGAAACGAAAGCATACTTAAATACCAAACGAGCGTGGTAAAAGTCCAAGCCTATTGCAATGTCCAGGGATCAAGCCAGGGCTGGCCAATCAAATGGCAAATGTCCACACCTTCGAGCATCCACATTCACAATTTTATTCACTCGGTCACGTGCATCCTAGCTTCCGACCCATCACTACCCAAATACCCTTATTTCCCCGGCCAAAGAAATTGGAAAAAGTTGTACTCGTTGTACTCGCGAGAAGAAAAAATGGAAATACTTTGGCATTTCTGGGGAATATATTTTGAAATATACAAACTTTAAATTAGTGGCAGGGTGTTGGAGCACGTGGGGTTTTGCTTCTTCTGTGATCTTCGTTTTTTTTATTATCATCTTTGGGTGCGTTTTCGAAGAATTTAGACTTCTTGAGCAGTATCTGGTGAGCTGAGAGGGAAACAGGTGTCTTCGCCGCCGGTGTTCCACAGAAAATGAGCGTAATTAGCTGCATAGTAGGTATTGGAAGGATCGCTGGCTATGGCTTCCAAGAAAGTTTCCTCAGCTGCCCACAAGTCCTTTCTAATCCTCCACAGAAAAGTTGCGTATTTGTCGTTTGCCTCTGCGTCTCGTGTCTCTGCTCCTACTGCTCTCTTAAAGTAATCTTCCGCTCTGTTTTATCATAAAACAAAAAACGAAAAGCTCAGGTCAATGATACCAAATTAAAAGCTTTTAACACGGTCAAGAACTACTCCGAGGATGCTGACTTCAAGAAGATATTTCAAGCCAACGGGTGTGGAGGGTTCACGCGCAGAAGGTGATGGGGATCAGAAAGGTTTTTCTTGTGCATTTAGGCTTTTCAAAGGAATGCACAGCCACACAATCCCTATCTATCATCAGGGCAAAAAAACTACGAACAACACGACAATAGACTGAAAGACAAGTCATATTTGCGAAGCTTTGTATACGAAGAAAAATCAACAGGACCATAAACTTCAACGACTGGAAACTTAGGAAAGGAAAATATCATGCTATGATAGAGTTATCCTCGAACCGCTAAACCTGGTAATATGAAATTGATAAAGCGAGGAAATAAATATATACCTGTCGTAATCATGGGCGACGAGATAGAGAAACTGAGCATAATTGGCAAGTAGGAGGGGATTGCCAGGCTCTTGGGACAATCCCGTTTGGTATAGTAATTCTGTTCTAAAATAATCTTCATAATCATCTGGTTCGATCGTGGCTGTAATTGGCGAAACTAATCTTTGCATGGTCTCTTGATCCAGAGATTCGTCTCTCATTGAAGCTAGTAGGAGAGAAGCTTCTTCAAGAAGTGAGTTCCATTTTGTTAACTCTTCTTCGCTCACCTGCCCTGACACCGACTCTGCCTCTCTCTTGGTGCCTAAAGATGACAAATGGGAAGCACCATCGAGGACAATCGTTCTGAATTCGTCTGACCCATCAAACCACACGTCGCCTTCTATGCCACTGGCCAACGGTCGAAGCTTTCCACCACCGCCATTAAAACCACCAACAGAAGCCGATTTACCACTAGAACCCGACACTAAGAAAGTCTTCACCGTGGAAGAATCGAACTTTGGACACTTCTGGTCCTGAATTTCAACTGCTGACAGAGTCTCCGTTCTTGCGGCGTGAGACCCATGTGGCGTAGCAGCAATAGCAGCGTTACTCCCCATGGAATACACAGTGAAGTTTGCAAGTAGAATCATAACATATACCATAAGAGTGGGCGTATGGGAGAAAACTTGTTGAAACAACCACACAAAAGAGGCGTGCATTTCATTGTGTACACGAAGAAGAATATCCTTCAAATCTTCAGTTAACAATACCTCCCTCATCTGCAAGGTGAAGCTCTGGAGTTCTCTGATTATAAACACCATAGAAGAAAACGCCTTTTTAACAGAGCAGTAAGCAGATTCTCCTGCTTCAATAAATCCTTCTTGCCACTGCATTTTCCTCTTTATTATTCGAAGAGATAACGGAAATTCGACGCTATTGGCTTTCCGTTCAATACACGCCGGAATAACAATATCGTCCGTTGGGTCTTGATGGAGTTCGATCCATGGAGGCTGTACAGCATAATCAAGATGGAACCGTCTAGAAGATTCTCCACCGATACTGCTACAGCTAAGTGCACCATCACTGTCACTGGAATCCTCACAGAGCATCTCGGATTTGGAATCTAACGCGTTACTGGTATCTTGATCAGATAGCTGGAATCCGAGTGCCAACTCTTGGATTTTGTTAGAGAATTCTTCGTCTGAGAAGGCGTCTAAGCTCGCACTACAAGCTCGTCCAACGCAACGCCGATGCCTAGCTCTTGACTTCGGATGCTCAAAAGAGCAAGTCCGGAGAAGCAGAGACGGTCTCTGTAGGTAGACTCCGCCGGAACGACAGCATGAAGAGAATGAAGAGACAGCTGAGGAAGTTAGGGATTGATATGCTGCTGTAGAGTGAGGTAAAATTGGCTGCGACCACTGAAAACGGGTAGAGACAGCTACTTTCACTCCCATTTTCAGAGCAAAAGGACTAGCAAAAGCTCAACATTGAAAAAAATATACTCAAAGTTGGAATTCAACAGATCCGTTAAAAGCTTTAACTTTTCTTCTTTCTTCCAATTCACTCCGACCTGAAATTTATCAACCATAAAAAGTCAAATAATTTCACAGAAAATGAAGCCACTCACTGTAACAGCTCGACACAGAAGCATTATTAAAGAAAAAAGAAAGGGTAAATCCTAGCTCGGAACACTAAATATCAAATCATAAGCCGCTAATCATTACTTCGTGGATCTCGGAGATCAGTAAACCGCATGACAAGCTAAGAAAAACTTACTCTAATCAGTAATAATTTACGGTTAAACGCCGGCAATCAGAAAGAAGAAGCAAAGCCTAATACCAACTACCAACCGTAGCTTCACGACAATTGAGAGATAGAGAGAGAGCGAATTGCATCGTTATATAACATGAGCAGAAGTAATAAGTATGCAGGAGTTTGGTCAAACTAAACTTCTTATAAAATCTAACCGCCTAACGCCAGTTAGTAAAAGACAAAACGCGTTGTATATAACGGGGACCACAGGTAATCGGTCACTGTATGGGGCTCGAATTGGATCCGGGTCAGCTGGCACATTGCGAGGCAAGAGCAAGTTGATTTTTGAGTCCTACGCGGCTGGTTTCACGGACAATCTGGATCCAATCTGGCCGTTATTGTTATGTCACGTGTTCTCACAGACTACGTCACTTTGATTTCCAAAGCGTGACGCCGCCAACCATTCAGGTTTCTTTGTTCACACGTGTCAGTTAATTTTACCTATTCATTGATTTCTAGGCTTCCCATTTTGTACAGGCAAGTTAGTTTTTTTCAGTGTAAACCATCCGATTTTTGACACACAGAGGTAATCGACTAATTCGAATTCACTACGGAAACTTGCACTAAGCAATAAATGGCTGGCCACAAGATACTCTCTATTTTTATGAGTGGGGATTCGAACTCCCCGCCACATAGTTAAGGGGCAAATTAGTTAAACTAAACTCTCCAAGTATTTCAGACAATTAAGAGACAGCGGTGCAGGTGAACAGTTGAAGATATTTTATTACTTCTAAACGCTATTGGCCCCGGTCCACCTTCACTGCTCAACAATCTAACGAAATGATTGCAACTGACAAGCCCTGAACTTTCTTACGACAATTACTTTATGATTTACACTCGCATAGCCAATAACCAAGACATTAACTATGATATCAATCTCCTGACGTTGATGAACATATGAATGAAAATTACTATTGATTTTCCAATCTCATCAAGTTTTGTAAACTTATAATTAGAAACTGAGAAAGTAGAATTGAAAATGTAGGGCTTATTTGGTTTCATTTTTTTCTTGCGTTTTTTGTTGTGGTTTTCAAAAAAATGAAAACGCTCCGTTGAAACTCGTTTGGTTCAAGATATTAGCAGTTTTTCGTTTTCAAAAATAAGAAAACCGCAACCACTTTGTGAAAACAAAAAAATAACGTTTTCGTATATTTTTAAAACAAATTTTCTGTGTGTTATTAAAACAGGTTTTCATACTAATTTTCTTGCGCGGCCTGCGTCTCCAGCCTCTTCCCTTGTTAACGAAACTGCGAGTTCTTTAATTACTCGGTCTCCAAGCTCAGAGCTTTTTGTTCTAGATATTAACAAGTATGACTAGAGAGATAATCTGTTTCCTACTTATGTCTTCCAAGTTTGTTTATACTAATAATCATTTTCTTTTCTGAAACATGCGATGTATATCAAATTTAGTGGCATCCATCATGCACTGGAATTTTCTACTTAACGTTCCACAAGGGCTCTCTGAACTCCTGCAACAACCAACACTCTCTAAAACTCGCCGTTAAGGTCTCTCCAGCAACAGAACTCTGACTCCCACCAGTGGCTTCTCCGGTCCCACTACCTGGAGACGCCTTGCCGTCTTCTCCTCCATACCTATGGCCCTTCCGTCCACAAGGAGCAGCAGCTTCATCGCCGGCTCCGGTTCCAACAAAGGTGGTGGCAGATATAGGAGGAGGAGGAGGGATGCCATTTATAAATAGTAACCCAGCTGTTCCTTTGCCCACCGATGAATTAATAATATTTGATTAGTATATATATTTAATTTTAGCTATAATATAATTAATTAATTTAAAAATATAATGTATTAGATTATAATTATTACACATAACAGTATAATTACAAAAAAATAGAAACATAATAATAAAATCAAACATATTTTTGTTTTCAGTTTTTTATTAGAAATCTCAACCAAACAAGTTTTATTTTCAGTTTTTATATTATAAATCTCAACCAAACAGGTTTTCGTTTTTTTAAGGAAAAAATAGAAACCAAAAACAGGAAACAAAAACAAAAAATAACAACAAAAAATAGAAGTGGAACCAAATGACCCCGTAGCAAAAGCCAAGTATTTATTCTAATTTTACACATATCTTTTAGAAATAAAAATATATTATAGGAAGTATCCTACGTACGATATGATTCGACTCATTAGGTAATATTTTCACCTTTATAATTTTTTATTATAAATCATCAAGAATAAGATAATTTATCTGCTGAAAAGATAGACCCGTTGAGATATATAAAAACTAATATGAACAATATTGCACCATTAAAGCAAGAAGACATCTTTAAATTATAAATAATGCTTTTATTCTTTGAGGAAGATATAACATTTAAAAGGTCAACATAGATGAGATAATTAAAAATGTAAGAAATTAGGTATTCAAGGATAGAGTATGTAAAGCTCAATTATTAAACCTAAATTAAATGTTCATACTTAAAACATGATAGCACAATTAAACAAGTAGGGAGTTCATGAAAGGAAAATAAAAAAAAAATCATAGTACTAGTTAGGGAGGTTTTATAGCTATTTAGGACATTAAAGCATGTGATTGATATATTTATATATATGTATATATATCTTCATTTCAAGGCATATTTTTCTATAGATATCAGACTATACCAAGGCTCCTCTTTGAGCCTCGTTCTACTTGCAATAGTGATTGATGAGCTCACCAAAAATATTTAAAGAGTTGTACCTTCGTATAAGATGTTTGTTGATAACATTGTTTTTGTTGACGAGACAAAAGAAGGGGTCAATGCCAAGCTTGAACTTTGGAAGGATACGTTAGAGTCGAAGGACTTTAAATTGACTAGGACTAAGACTTAGTGCATGGAGTTTAACTTTTCCGGACAGAGGATGATTACCAATGTGGAATTAAAGATTCATTCAGAAGTTATACTGCAAAAGGAGTGATTTAAATATTTAGGATTTATCATCTAGATCAACGGAGAGATTAATGAAAACATAGTTCTCCGAATCAAATCAGGTTGGCTTAAATTGAGAAATGCATCAGGAGTTTTATGTGACAAAAGGATATCACTCAAGCTTAAAGGTAAATTATATCATTTAGTGATTAGGAAGGTCATGCTCTATGGGATGAAGTGTTGGCCCATCAAACAAGTGCATGGTTATAACTTAATAATGACAAAGATGAGGATGTTTCGTTGAGTGCGCAACCTTACTAAAAGAGATAAGGTGGGGAATGTAATGATAAGGGACAAATTAAATGTAGCTAATATTATTGGTAAATTAAGAGAGACAAGACTTAGTAGTTGGACATGTTAAGAGGAGACACAGAGATGCACTAGTGAGAAAATATGAGAAGATCGTACTTAAAGACTTTAAGAGGAAAAAATAAAGGCCTAAGAAGAACTAGGAGAGGTGATAAAGAATGATATGATAATGTTGAAACTTACCGAGAATATAACCCACAGTCGAAAACTTTAACGTATTAGGATTAAGATAAAGGGTCCTTATTAAAGAGATCCTAGTAATTCCTATAAGTCTTTTAACTCTTTCATCTTGTAGTTAGCCGTTACTTATAAATAAATAGTACTTAACTCTTAGGGATTTAACATAATTATTTTTCGAATTTATACTACAATCAATATTTGTTTATATATGATATCTTATGGATGATCTATTTTATACACCACTTTAACTGGTATATAGGTTGAAAACCCATGATGCAGCTTTATTGAGGCTTATTAGTGAAAAATTTTACGAGTCTAGGAGCCACAACGAGAAGAGCCTTTCTTTATTCACTGGTATAAACAACGTCACGTACCTCAGTGATGTTATCCCCGTGTGCCCCCTGACCAAGGATAGCCTGTGTGTGGTATAAATTCTAAGTATGTTAGCTAAGACACAAGCCCTTTTTTTCTCAACAAGTATCAATTCTCAAGGCCTTCCTTTTAGGAATTTACACTCTCCAATCTTTACTCGTTTAACAAAGTCCTCAAATAAGATCTATGGTCTAAGACTATGAAGAGGCAAGTGTAGAGCATACTTGTCTTTTTGTATGATCGGGACTACATTACTCAAGAATCAAGCTTCTAGGTGAGAGAACTTAGAAAGAAGCCACAGGATGAGAAACACACAATATTTTTATTTCTTTTTCCTATATAAGTCTTTCGAGTATGAATATAATAAAGGAGAAACCTTACTTTTGTAGACTAAGCAATGGGATAAAGACAAACAACTATAAGGAAAAAGATTCCCTAGGTATAATAATACACTCTAATATATAAAAGTAAATGGTAAAAAGAAGAATGATTGGGAAGCACTAGGTCCCAAAGATTCTTTTATAAGATAAGAATGATGTCACTGTGTATAGTAGAGGGATAAGAACGATGTCACATCAGAAAAAAACACGTAATTATAAAAATAAATAAATTTAAGTAAAGGGTCAGATAATGAAGAGTGGAATCCTAATCTTCAACCTTGTTAGATAGGTTGTTGTCACGTCTGCAAATTTTATAAAGAAGCTCGTCCACTTAAGTTCTTAGTGTCATCATTGTTTGTCCTTTTCCACTTACTGGGACTTGCTTCTTTTGTGTGGAGTTTGAACAGAAATTGATTGAGCGCCTCTTCATCATGGATAGGAATGTCATCATTAAGGTTTTAGGCATTATGGAAGAAGGAAGTTAAAGGTTGTGATGGTCCCGCAGTGTTGGAGGAAACTTAGATTGGTTCAGCAACATCAAAGTCCAAATTTATTAGGTTGTTTGGGCCTAAGATCTCGAAGTCTAGCATCTTGGGTTCACCAGGAACAAATTCTCCTAAGTATGATTCAATAGATGTAGTGATGGCTGGGGGTGCATGTTTAGGAAAATGATTTATGTCCTTAAGAAAACCTCAAAGAGTTTTTAGGAAATTTGCCTTATGCCTTGGCCAATAGAGTGAAGTATGTTGGAAGAAAATTTGATTTTTAGAGTAGATTGCTCCAGCATATGCCTTGCGATATAGGCGATGGAGAATAAAGAAGCATTAAGGGGATTGCTTTTCTAATGGAGCTTCCCATAACTTATATCGTTCAATGACTTGGGAAAATTGTTTTCTCCATTGCACAAGTGGTTGATACCACTCAAAGAAAATCCATAAAAGGGAACTTTCATTTTCTCTCACATAGATGTTGATAGACTTGTAAAGGAGGAAAGGTGATAGCACATGCATAAAAGGCAGAGAGGGCCCATAGGTATCATAATGCATTCTTTGAGAGTGGACCATTAAGAAAGAACACATTAGGGTATGGTGCTTTGAAAGTTGAACAAGGAAGGGCCGCAAGGTAATTTTTTCTAGCTGAGGAAGAGGTAGAGATAATAAAACAAACTTAAGAGGCAAGAGAGGCTATCTCGTCAACAGTAGTAGTAGGTGTGCTTATAAAAGGTGGAAAGAACTTTTTTATTCTTACAATGGTAGGCAGGTTAGTTATTGAGAGGACGAGAGGGATATTTCTAAAGGGAGTGAGAAGGCTGATATTTTTTTGAAGCCAAGAGAGGAAATTAGCTAGGATATTCTGGTGGTCTTTGATATGGAGAATGGTGAATTTATAGCGGGAGAACCATTTTTGCCATCGAAGCAACTAACTGTCTAGTAGTGTCTTCTTTTTAGATTATTTAAACTAGCCACTGGCATGGCCACAGTAATGTCGCCTCTCGTTAATTTCTTTAATAAGGATAGCACCCCAATAATGGTTACTAGTGTATGTCTGTAGGATGCATTGGCCTTTGTCAAGAATCTTTAAAGATGGTGGATTCCAACAAGCTTTCTTTAAGTGTTGTATGGCTTTGGTTTAATCTTTACTCTATGGTGGTAGATTCTTTTTTAGCAACTTTGATAAAAAAAGATGTATATTCAACCGCGTGGGGCATGAAATCTCTTATGTAATTGACAATTACAAGGAATTGTTAAATTTGATTACTATTGATATTTTCATCTAAAAAGTGCAATAGTTAACTAGCTATGTGTGGACTAGGCTAATAAAATCCATCGTGGAATTTCACACCTAAAGATTCCATTTAGGTTGTCCCAATTTGGCTCTTTTTTGCTGAGAGCATAATTCCATGTTGTTTCGTAAGATCCAAAAAGGATTAGATTAAATTAAGGCTTTGTGTTCTTTATGAGTTTTCGAATATAGTAGTATGTCGTCAATGTAGACTAAGGTGTTAAAGAAAATGGGCTAATAAATTTTTGTCATGGCCCATTGAAATATTGAAGGGGCTACCTTGAGTTCAAAAGACATTAACATCCATTGATATTGATCATTAAGAGTACAAAAGGTTTTCTTATATCTTTCCTATGGGTCAATTCCCAATTACCAAAATCCTGTTTTCAAATCAAACTTAGAGAAAATTGTAGCTTCTTTGATAAAGAGAACTTGAGTACTAATCTTTGGCAAGGGAAACTTGTCATCTTGTAGGAAAGCATTAAGAGGATTGTAATCACTCACAAACCTCTTTTTCTTGTGCTTCTGTTCAAATCTCTTATTCACATAAAAAGCCTGACAAGCCCAGTTAGATTTTATGGGCTAGATTAATCCTTGTTGCAGTAGAATGACACATTCTTCTTAGGCTAATTTTAGATCATCAAGGTTCATACCTGGATGAGTAGCGTTTCTAGGATTAATGTCCTCATTCTTCCTGAATGGGAGGTGGATGAAAAAGTGAGGATACTTCCATAGAGGATGAGGATGTGAGAACTATACATGGTTCTTAGGACAGTGTTTTAAAAATTGGTCTCTTAGAGCTTCATACGGAGGTGTCACTTGTATAAGTTCAAATACATTTCTGATGTCAGTATAGGCATTGAAATTGGCAAGACATTTAATCCCTGGAGGGAGGATTTGTAATAGAGATACCTTACAATAGAAATCCAAGACAATCAGAAGATCTGGGCTAGGTAGATGGCTTTCAAGGACTTTAGTCCAAACCACATAGTTAGGGAAGAAGCAAATCCCTCTTTTCTTTTTTTATAATAAGACTAATCTTGGAAGAATTTTCATCAACAACAGCGAAATACTCATCATATGAACTTCATGCTTCAGGAGGTAAAATGTTAGGCTTTAGAATACTTCTGCATGATCCAATGTCCATATACTCGATAACCTTAATGGGTTGATCATATTTGTCTTATTGTAGTAATTGAATATAGACATAAGGTCGAGGAATTGTGAGAGGCCTGGAATATACCTTCAAGCATTTTTATTGTAGCATCTATAATGTGTCATCTTCAGTATCATAAAAAATGGAGATATCAGACGATTTAGACTTGTCATCAGAAGAATCAGGTGGAACAACAAATTTGGTCTCCTCATCTCCATTGGATTGTTCTCCAATGAAATATTCAATGTTTCCATCATCTTGGACAGGCACGATAGCTTCAATGGAATCCGAAAATTTGGCGTCCCTTTTCATCTTATTTGGACATTGATGAGCATAATGTCCTAGCTTGCTATAGATAAAACATTTATCTGCCTTTTTTGCTTAAGGATTTCTTCGTTTGAGGAATCTGACAAATCTATGTCGTTTCTTTATGCTAAAGGGTGGATAACTCCTTCTAGGAGAAATGTGGAATTGATGAGATTTCTTATAGGAGAATTGATTGTGATGATGCTTTTTTTTCGTATGACATTCACAGTCTTTTTGCTCTTTACATTTGATTTTCAAGTAAAGCTTTCTATAAGCCTTTTTCAATAGAGGACCATCGTTGATCATGTTTTTGGAAAACAGTTGTTGATCACATGGCTTATCAAGTGACGTCAAGGCGAGTTGATAAAATTCTCGAAGAGATATATCCCATATATCTCTTCGTAGTATGACAATGGTATGTTATAATTCAGGTTTTAATTTGTCTGGAAGAGAGGAAGTGAAAGTGTAATGAAGGCTCACATTGTTAAAACTGTTGAGAAGATAATAACATTCTGTCATACATTGAAAATGTTTCTGTAGGTCTCTTCTATCTAGAGAACAACATTTCATCTCAAAATATTCCTTCTTGATTAGTTTATTGATGAGTAGAAAGTTACTAATGAATTCCTTGTGAATCACTCCAAGAAGTAATCCAACATATATGACTTAAATGTATTGAAGTCTTCGATAATCATCTAGACTTTGCCACCATTCTCATAAAGTACTAGTAAAATGAGAAGTAAACTCAGACAAAATATCACTTAATGAATTATTTGGTTGAGTCATTTGCAATTCAATCCAAACACTGAATTCATGGAGGATCTCTCTTTATTTTTTAGGTGGAAGATCATCGAAGTTAAACTAGGGTCCTAAAATAGGTTTGGTTGGAGGTGGTACTGGTACTGCCGATGGTGAGGTTCTAAAAGATTCAGTTCCTGTGGATTCAACTTCACTAATGTCTGGTCTAACCGCAGTAGGTTCATGCATGGTCATCATAATCTGAGCTAAGTCAAATAGATCGGCAAAGTGCTCAAACTCATCAAAAGATGGTTCAAATACTTTGGAAGATTGTTCAGAGACGTTAGAATGCTTAGAGGGACATTCATCATCAGATATAACAGGAACAGATACTAGTGCAGGTGTTGGAACCCGATTACCGGATGTCCAACCTCTTACGAAAAACCAAACTGGAACCCGAATTCGTGTTGGAAACCTTAGACTAATTCGAAAATCCTGATTTTTTTTTCTTATTCATATTAAGTCCATTTCATACTAATCTATTCTCATGCTCCTTATTCAAGCTCAGTAAAATTAACATCCATTAAGAAGGTCATAAGTTGTTACAAAGTTTTGCCTAAAGAAAGACCAAATGAATAGTACCTTTT
>JANKOE010000204.1:30311456-30324072 GCA_026284465.1 Erythroxylum citrifolium
AGAAGAGAATACTAAATTTGATATGTATACAAATTTTGAGTATTTATCAAATTTTGGGATGATTTGATAAGGGAGGGGGAGGAGTTATTTTATAACTTCAAAAACCCCTCCCAACTTCATCTCTTCTCAATATGGGAGAGATATTGTGCCAAAAAAGTAAAAAAAATATCAAGCCTTCAAAGTCAAAATAATACAACACATAAGACAACATTCATAGCAAATATGGTTAACAATCACAAAAGTAATATCAATAATGTAAGAGATAAGGGAAGAGACATACTTATGATTTATAGTGGTTTGATACTCCTTAACTTATTTGCACTCCCTAAGCTTGCATAGAGATAGTGAATTCACTACAATTCTTCGATGGGCAAAGATGAAAACACACTACGCATTGAAAATACACTACGCATTATCTTTTTCAAGAATAAAAAAGAAACTTACAATACTTTAGGCATTTAGAATTCAATCTAACTCACATCCAAGTCTCACAATAATATAAGTTATCTCAAGTCTCAATCTAACAGAAAGTTAATTTATAAAATTAACACAAAAGAAAACAAATATTGAGCATCACCAAATTCACAATGGAAAATCACACAAGAAAAATTACCAAATTATGAGAAAGGGATTTATCCTATCATTAATGCTAACCTAATCACTTTTACGATAATGTAATGTAGGTTCTAGAGTATCGAAGAGTGAATTACATCGAAGAGTGAATTACTCTCTTTCTAGTTATAATCACTAAGTCTTAATTAATAAACCCTAATTAAGCCGAGGTACCGAAAATGTCATCTCTCGATTAACAATCAGCCCAAACCTAATCAGTTCTTAGGCCTTCTAGGGATGGCAGGCCACCCCCTCTAAGTTTTTTAAAATTAAAAATATAGAATAACTTATTTTTTTAATTAAATTAGAGTCTCCGTTGCCTAGACCCAAGCTTACCCGAGACCCAACTCTTTTAAGTAAAACGATGTTGTTTTGCTTAGAATAATTGGACCTCGAGTTTGTCTGGGCCTGGACCTGGGCCATGAGTCGACCCATTGAAAACAACTAAATTTAGGCCCATGGGCCAAAAATTACCATCCCTAAAACCTTCTAATAAACATCAGGGTCTCATATGAGATCTCTCTTTGTATAATTACCGATTTGATTATTTGTATGGTCTATTGGCGTTTAACTCTCATTAACAAATCCAGTTATTTTACATTCGATACACTTTCTTAATTTATTACCAAAGCAAGAAGTTACAACAAATAATCACAACAACAAAATAAATTAACACAAAAACAATTAGATTAACATTGAATCAAGTTTAAATCCCTAAAGAAAAGTTAGAACAACGTCATCAATCCTAAATCCAACAACATCATCATATTCGTCTTACACATTAAAAAAAAGATGAAAAGAAAATGTCACTACGACGGGATTGGGATGGCTTGGGAAAGCAGCAGAAGAAGCCTGCTCCTCTCTCCTCTTCTTCCTCTTCTTCTTCTTTCTTCTTGGAGTTTTCCCACAGTGGCAGAAATTGGAGCTCACACTAAGGTTCTTTTTCTTTCTTTATATAGTCTTTTCTATTTTAGGTAAATCCTAGGGTTTTCTTGAGTCCAATAAGTCTCAAATGTCCCTCGGTAAGTTACATTTGGGAGGCTATCCGTGCTGTTATCTAGCTTCTTCCTTATAAACTAAGAATCCTTTTGCTTATTGGACTAGGCCAAAAAGTTTCCTCTATATTGCAACTCCTCCTTTTTAATATCATTTATGTACTGTTTAAATTCATCATAGTAGTTGCTCAAACTGTAGTTCCCTCAACTTCATTTGGATTTAGAATATTATTGAAATCTTCCAGAAATAGCCAAGGCCTTCTGATACTAGGGTAGGTCTATAATTCTCCTCCATAGCTCTCTTCATTGGATTATGTGATTAAGACCATAGATTGCTTATATAACATTTACCTTTTATGTCCTCTTATCCATAACTTTCATGTGAATCATCTATTCATGTATTGTTTCTTCTTGTAGAATTATAGATTCCCATTGAATATAACCAGAATTCTCCCTTTAAAGTGACAAGAATAGTTATCTAACATTATTCAATTACTAGGTGAAAGTTTGAGAATGCTGCAATTTTCCTTCTTAGTTATTATCTCCAATGTAGTCAAAACATCAAGTTTATTTTCATTTTATTTTCAAAGGATTCTTGCTTATTCTTTATCTGTTTATGTTTTGTAATTTTTGGCTCATTTGACCTTGGATATGGAAATGAGATTAAATGCTGAGTTGGGTTGGGAAATGGAAATGTCATATCTCAGCTTTGTGATTGCAAAGCTTTAATTTAGTGGCACTTGTAATGATTTTCCCTTAATTGAATGTAACCATTAGGTGATACATATGAATTTGTGTTTCTAGCTTTTTACTCAAATATGAGTATTGGTTGTTTATTTATAGTATATCTACCCTCCTTTTCCGTTCCAGTTTATCTAGTACAAGGTACTGCTTTGTGCTTTATCAAACTTTGTACATTCAGATTAGATGTCTGCAATTGTGCTTTTTCCTCTGACTTTCCTATTTTTTTTTGGAAAGAGAGAAATTTTCTCTTTTGGGTACTCTTGGAGGTGGCTCTTGGTTGGAATTTGAAGCTTTGGAAGGCATCTCTTCTGGGATGGTTTTCTCTGCCATAAAGGTTACTATGTGTGAAATAGCAAAATCCTCTAAATGATCCAAGGTTAGTTTTTCACAACGAACTTTGGAAGGACTTCGATGCTTGGATTGTTGTTTGGCTCTAGTACCTTTTCAATATCTACAACAAACAGGTTAGTTTTTCCTTTCCTCTTTTGGTGAAAAAAAATTGAAAACTTTCTTTGTGGTCGTTGATTATAAAATGGTAGATTGCAAAGTGACGGCTGGTTGCAGTTTTTATTGCTTTGTTATTAATATTATTATTCAACACGTGAGTTTCTCTGTGTTGCTCTCCCTTTTTCTTGGCGCTCTCACTCTATCTTCCTTCTCCGTAGCCTCCTCGTTTCTGGTATGGTTCTTGATTAATCAGTCTCTTCTGCTTTGTTGTTTTTTGGGTTTTTTCGGTTTTCTGAAACTTCTGTTAATATTAGCTTCTTTGTTTGATTTAGTGTTTAATACTTTCTGGGTTTTATTATGTTAATCTCTTTGCTTCTGATACTGTTGGGTTTATGTCAAGAGTAATTTTTATGCTTAATAATCTTATGGTTTTAGACGTTTTGTGTTTTTACATTTTCATGTTTTGTATAATTCAAAGTCGAGTTCTTTGATGCTTTATTTCTCTCTTATCGTTTGGGTATTGATGCTTTTCTAAAGATAAAGAGATTATATATTTCGTTATATTTTAGTTTTAAAATATTTTTTGAAAGTCGAGTTATATTTATTTTTTATGTAGTTATGTATTTATTGTGATTTTATTTACTTAATGATTTAGCGTGCCACTTTTACTTATTTACTCTTTAACCTACATCACTCTTTTATTATCACATCTGCATGTGGGTTTACCGGAAACAGTCTCTCTACTATGTAGGGGTAAAACTGCGTACTATTAGACCTCTCTAGATCTCGCTTTATTGCGGGACCTCAGACTGGGTGTGATGATCATGGCGTATTGTTTAGTTATTAGTCTTGGAATTGACAAAGAAATGTTATGGTTGTAGTAAGGAAATTATAGAGGCATAGAAGCTAAAATAGTTAAAGTTTCAGATAAAATCACCATAATTCACACACATGCATGTAGCTCAACAAATTAATCCTGGTGCTACTAATGTGGAACGCAAAATTTAAAACGAAGGAATTATAATTTATAGGAATTTGACGGGGGAAAATCCAATTTAAGTAGTGAGAAAGCAAGAGTTAAATCCATTATGGCAATTAGGATGAGCTTAAAAATAGGATGCCAAAGCATTTGCTCTAGATAATAACCTGCAAAAGAGAGAACAAAGAAGGAGTGAGCATAGAACAAGATAGAAGTGGAAACTTCTTAAGGAGCTTAATTCTACTTTCATTTCCCTCATTCCTAAGACAGCTCACCCAACCGCTGTGCAAGATTACCGTCCCATCTCTTGCTGCAATTTTCTGTATAAGGTCATTGCAAAGCTTATAGCTAATAGACTCCAATCAGTTCTTCCCCTCATTGTTAGCCAAAACCAAAGTGCCTTTGTTCCAGGTCGTCGTATTGGTGATAATGTTTTGTTGGCACAGGAAATTCTTAGAAATTATCACATTTCCAATAGTCATAAGCGTTGTGCCTTCAAAATTGACCTAACCAAAGCTTATGACACTGTTCATTGGGAGTTTCTTTTCACTGTTTTAGAATCAGTAGGTCTTCCGAGGCAATTCATTGATTGGATTAAAGAATGTGTTAGGACCCCGTCTTACTCTATTCTCATTAATGGTACCCCCTCCAAGTTCTTCAAAGGTCAGTCAGGTTTGAGACAAGGTGACCCCTTATCTCCTTTCCTTTTCATTTTAAGTATGGAAGTTCTTTCTAGAGGTTTGAACAAGGTTCTCGATGGCAATCCCTTGTACAAATACCATTGGAGATGTAATTCTCTTAAGCTCAACCATCTTCTGTTTGCTGACGATCTTATGTTTTTTTGTCATGCTGATTTAGATTCCGTGACTTCTCTGTTTAATTGTCTTAGAACCTTTTCTCAATTGTCTGGTTTGGAGCTGAATCCCAAAAAAAGCCATTTTTTCTTATCTCCTGAGTCGTTTCCTCTGATTCCTCAAATTGAATTGATGTTTGGTATTCAGCGGGGTAGTCTCCCCATTAAATATTTGGGTGTTCCCCTCATTACTGGAAGGTTGACCCGGAGGGATTGTAGGCCTCTAGTGGATAAAATTGAAGCTAGGATTAATAAGTGGACTAATAAAAGTCTCTCCTATGCTGGTAGGCTTCAACTGATTATTTCTGTGCTTACCTCCTTTCAAGTCTATTGGTCTTCCATGTTCATTCTTCCTTCTTCAATCCTTAAAGAGATAGAGGCTAAGCTTAGGAATTTTCTTTGGACTGGGCAGCATTCCTCCTATTCTAGAGCCAAGGTCAAATGGTCAGACATCTGTAGATCCAAACCTGAAGGTGGTCTGGGGATTAAACACTTACCTACTTGGAATACTGTGCTTCTGGGAAATAGGATTTGGATTTTGTTTCACGACCCGGAAGCTCTCTGGGTGAAGTGGGTTCACTCTATTATTCTTAGGAGAAAGACTTTTTGGAGTATTCTTCCTACTAGCAATAGTTCCTGGACTTGGAGGAAAATTTTAGCGGTAAGGGATAAACTAGGGAACCAATTCAAAATTCAGATAAACAATGGAGCTTCTACTTACTTTTGGCAGGATACTTGGCACCCGCGAGGTATCCTCCAGCATTTCTCTACTGCCCGGGCCATCAATGGCTATGAGCTTAAATGGATAGCCACAGTTTTAGAGGTGATCAGGAATAATAGGTGGAGTTCGCACAAGGTTATAGGTGATACTCTGGACTTTCTGGCTCCACTTCAATATCAACCGAATACCTCTCATCAAGACAGTTTGGAATGGATGGCAGGGTCAGGGAACCAACATGTTTACAGTAACTCTTCAGCCTATTCCTTTTTACGACCCCCCAAACCTATAATCCCTCGGCATACATTGGTGTGGTCTACAAAGAACAGCCCCCGTTGTTCCTTCATACTTTGGTTGGCTTTTTGTGGCAAATTACAGACTAGAGACAAACTCACCTTCCTATATACTCCCAATCATTGTTCTTTATGTCTCTCTGCCAATGAATCCCTCGATCATTTATTTTTTGATTGCCTCTTTTCCAAATCCGTTTGGACTTATTGCTTAGCCTACTTTCATATTACCTTCCCACCCTATCTTGACCTCCACTCTATCCCTTCTTGGCTTAATTCCCCTCACTCTCCCAGATCTATCAATCCTATTTTCCCCCTTCTCCTTTCAGTGGTAGTCTACATTCTGTGGAAAGAACGGAATGCAAGGACCTTTAAAGATGAAGCTATGGGGGTGGATGGAGTGAAAGCCAGAGTTCTCACCCTTGTTCAGGAGCACCTCAGAGTAAACACCGAGGGCAGGTAAGGGCATGAGAGGTTTTTTATTTCTAACATCCTTGAACTGGTTTTTGTTGCAGGTTTTACTCAGAGTCATTTGGAGCAGGGTTGTTTCTTCTTCATCTGGGGTAATCCACACCTCAGTTGCATTCAACCCAGAAGGTCTTTCTTTTTCAAGTGAATATGCCCAGATTTGCTTTGCTGTCGATCCTTGAGATGCATTATATGTCAAGGATCAAGGCTAGTCTTCAATAACTATGGTAGGCTGAATCTAGGTAAAGCAGCATATATCATTGAGGGTTTTAAGACTGTGCGAAGGCTGTGCTTATGAAGATCCAAGTGTCCTCTATTGCTAAATTGCTTGAGTGTTTGCTTGTTTAGAATGTTTTAATTGATATAGTTTGCTTCGGTTGTTAGTCCTCAATGTCCCTTTTCTGTGGAGCATTGTTTGAGGCACTCTTAGTAGTTTGTTACTTTAGCCTTTGATAGCTTTCAGTAGGATTCTGAACTTTCCTTTGCTTGTACATAACCTTATTCTTTCTTTTAATCTTATAACTGATTTACCCAAAAAAAAAGATAGAAGCGGAAAGGAGTGGACGAAAAAACAAAACAGAAATATGCAACATATTAGTCGAAGCAACTTCTCTGGCACAATGCATGCAAAGAGAGTGAAGGAACAAAGAGCCAACAGAAATGAAGCCTAAAGAGGAAGATGGTGAACGAGGATTGAGATAAGCAACAAATGATGTGCAAGATTGGAGCAGGACACCAATTCTCAGATGACTTAATGAGTAAGGAGAGATGCAAAAACAACAGTAGATCTTTCTCGTGAGCTATAATAAGAGACTAGATAAATATAAGGTAGTATTCTCCCTAGAGCATTTGGTGCAATCTTAGTGCTAATTATAAGTGCTGTTAGTTTTTTGACATATATATATATATATTAAAAATCTCGTCAAAATAAAAATAAAAATAAATAATAGATTAGATAATCAATAGATAAGCTATATCGAAATTACATGGGTAATTTAATCATATATTGACTTAAGCTTTGTATGGTATTGACATTAAGTTAAATGAATTATTTAATTTCTCCAGAAAGTATTCCATAGAAATTAATAGAAAATTTTATATGAACAATTATCTATTAAATTTGAAGGTATAATGAATTTATCAATACTAATCAAATTACTAGAAAATTAACAAAATACATTAAAAAAATTATTGGTTTTAAATGGTAAGTTATCCTGTCACATTTCAATATATGTAGGAAACAATTTTGGAATTGTGAGACAAGTACGTAATGACTAAATTAAACTATGAAAGCAGACCCACCCTTAAAGTCCTCATTTTCTCCTCATCTCATTCTCACTCGTTTTTTGAGTTTTAGGTTTAGTGCTAATGCTTGACACTAGGGCTACCTTTCAATCATTTTAGGCACCCGTGAAAAGGAAATGAAAGATGGATTTTCATGGGAAGTAAAATTCGTCACTTCTAACATTAATGTTGTCTTTTATATTTTACGAGTTTGATCCAATTTCTCACAAAGAATTTTTTTTCGAATTAATCCCATTTTCTATGGTCAAGCTCAACCCACTGAAGTTCGTTTATAGTTTTGTTGAAATGCAAGCACATCAATTAGGAAAAACCTGTTTGAGGTAATCCCAGAGACCGGTGTTAGCAGCGGATGGATCGTTTGGTACAAGTCTTTCTCAGGCTCCCAATTAAAACTGACCCACACAACTAAATGGCAACTGTTAACGTCCCAATTCCAATCCTCGCTATCCCCTCCGGTACCAACAACCGTCCACTCGCTGACCGCCCCGCCGCACTGTCACTTGTCGACCAATGCGTCACCGCGAAGCACAACAAAGAGCTTCATGCCCGATTGCTCCGCTCGGGTCTGTTTTTCGACGCATACTATGCCAGCAGGCTTTTCGTGGCCGTTGCTCTTGGTCCCCTCTCGAGTCTCGACTATGCTCTTAAGCTGTTCGAAGAAATTCCCCACCCAAATCTCCATACTTGGAACACCCTCATTCGCGCTTTAGCTTCAAGCCCCGAACCTATCCAAAGCCTGTGTACGTTTCTAAGGATGCTCTATGAGAGTCCATACCGGCCTAATAAATTCACTTTCCCTTTTGTAATCAAAGCTGCGGCGGAGGTTCGTAATTTGTTTGTGGGACGAGCTATTCATGGGGCCGTTATTAAGGCCTCGCTCGGCTCCGATGTCTTTATTTCTAACTCTCTTGTGCATTTTTATGCCTCCTGCGGGCATTTGGATCCAGCACATCTGGTGTTTGTGAAAATTGACAAGAAAGATGTTGTTTCATGGAACTCCATAATAACAGCTTTTGTACAAAGTGGGCTTCCCGAGAAGGCATTGGAGTTCTTTCAAAAAATGGAGATGGAAAATATGAGGCCTAATAATGTGACAATGGTGGGCGTTTTGTCCGCTTGTGCAAAGAAGATGGATTTGGAGTTTGGGAGATGGGTCTGCGGGTACAATGAGAGAAACGGTATTGATGTTAATTTGACTTTGAGAAATGCCATGCTGGATATGTTTGTGAAATGTGGGAGCCTTGAAGATGCTAGACAGTTGTTTGATAGGATGGAGGAAAAGGATGTTGTTTCATGGACAACTATGATCGATGGGTATGCCATCAAGGGGGATTTTGATGCAGCCAGAAGGGTTTTTGATTCCATGCCGAGGAAATCGATTGTTGCGTGGAACGTTTTAATATCTGCTCTGGTACAGGACGGGAAGCCAAAGGAGGCTTTGGCCATTTTCCACGAGTTGCTGCTTAGTAAGATTGCAAAACCTGATGAAGTAACACTTGTTAGTGCCTTGTCAGCTTGTGCTCAGTTGGGAGCAATAGATATAGGTGGGTGGATCCATGTTTATATTAAAAAACATGGAATTACGTTAAACTGTCATCTGACTACAACCCTTATTGACATGTATTCTAAATGTGGTGATATAGAGAAGGCACTTGAGGTGTTTTGTTCGGTGGACAGAAGAGACGTGTTTGTCTGGAGTGCCATGATTGCTGGACTGGCAATGCATGGGCGTGGAAAAGCTGCTTTAAATTTGTTCTTCAAAATGCAAGAAGCTAAGGTGAAGCCCAATGCTGTGACCTTTACCAATTTATTATGTGCTTGCAGTCACGCGGGACTTGTAGATGAGGGGAGGATATTCTTTAATCAAATGGAGACGATTTATTGTGTTGCCCCTGGGACCAAGCACTATGCTTGTATGGTGGATATACTGGGTCGTGCAGGTCTACTGGAAGAAGCTATTAGTCTGATTGAGAACATGCCAATGTCCCCAAGCCCCTCAGTATGGGGGGCTCTGCTCGGTGCTTGCAAAATTCATGGGAACGTTGAGCTAGCTGAGAAATCCTGCACCCACTTGCTTGAGATAGACCCCTGTAATCATGGAGCCTATGTGCTTTTATCAAATATATATGCCAAATCAGGGAAATGGGACAGGGTTTGTGACCTACGGCAGCATATGAAAGCTTCGGGACTAAAAAAAGAACCAGGCTGCAGCTCAATTGAAGTTAATGGCATCGTTCACGAGTTCGTTGTGGGAGATAATTCTCATCCTTTCTCCAATGAAATATACCTGAAATTGAGTGAGGTTATGGACAGACTAAGATTTGCCGGTTATATGCCAAACAAATCCCACCTTCTTCAATGTGTTGAAGAGGAAGATATGAAGGAGCAAGCCCTTAAACTTCACAGTGAAAAGTTAGCAATAGCCTTTGGACTCATTAGCGTGGCTCCGTCTCAACCAATTAGGATTGTTAAGAATCTTCGTGTTTGTGGGGACTGTCACTCTGCGGCCAAGCTCATATCTAAACTTTACAACAGAGACATACTATTAAGAGATAGGTATAGGTTCCATCATTTCAGTGACGGTCAGTGCTCATGTATGGATTATTGGTAAAAATGGTGGGGTTCTGAATTCCAGATTGTGGCCTTAAACCTGTAGCACAATATATTATCGATTGTTGAGTTTATGTCCTGAAACATTAGGAATCAAGTTCAAAGGATAATTCTTTAAAGAAACATATCAGAACAACTTTAGGAATTCCAACAGTCCGCATGGTTGAATGAATCTTTTCGGCGAGCAATTTGTAATTGAACTCCGTCGTAGATATTTTGTTAATCTTGCAGTGTTCAATAAATTTTGACACACAACAAAAAAGTACATTATAAGAAAGTGATGTGGTTAAGACTTAAAGGAGTAGTTGACTTGCAGGTTCAGATGCTTATTAATATACTGGTCAAGATTAGTTACGATGTTGCATATTGCGTTAGTCACAGCTCACTGCATTAAGTCGTAGTTGAAATGGATAAGAATATATTTTTAAAGAGTGATTCACATTTACGTGAAAATAGAATACAAAATTAAGTTAAAGGGAGAATTAAGGTTCTTGGCGTACATATTTTTAGGTAAAAAAGTCATACTCGAACAATAGAAGGAAAGAAGAGGCAAAAATAGCTGCAAAAATAGATATTTTGTCTTCTTTTTGTGCTATGGAGACATTGTAAAAATTCAAGCTCTTAGTCACTTAGTGCACGGTCGTTGGAACTTCTGCGCAGGAGATCAAATCACCTGTCTAACTATCCCCTATCTTACTTTGTCCAAGAGTAAGACGACGTCGTTTTTGCATATATTTTCAAACCATGCATAGACGTCAGACAGAGGAAGGACAAATGTAAAAAGTCAAGCCGTTGGTGGTTTGAAAGCCATGTTTAAACCTTTATTATTTATGTACTTCTGGATGTTTGCAGTAAAGGATTATTATTAAAACATGTTTATTATAATTCATAGACATAATTAATTTTGTTGTTGATATTAAGTGTATATTTATTTATTTAGTATTATTTATTAATAATTATTATTAATTAATAAATTAGATTTCAATTATTATAATAACTGATAAATATTATTATTAAATTACTTATTGTTTTAATAATTTTATTAATCTTTTGGTTATATTTATTATTACAATTATTATTAGTAGTAGTATTAGTATTATAATATTCGTTATGCTGATTAAAATTATTATTAATAATTATTATTATTATGAAATTTGTTATAATTAGTAATTTTCTTCTTATTATTATGAACTTTATTATTCTGATTATATTTAAATTCCTTAAAATTTTTAATTTTTATTATTATTATTTTCCGGCTTGAGTATATATAGTTATTATAAAAAATCTTATTAATAATTTAAATTATATTTAATACTAAAATTATTATTATTATTATTATTATTATTATTATTATTATTATTATTATTATTATTATTATTATCCTTATTACGATTAAATGCATATATCTTTATTTCTACTGTTATTATAAAATTGCTAATTATAATGAATTTTCTTCTTATTATTATAAAATTTAGTATTCTTATTAATATAATTATTCTTATAAAATTTTATTATTATTATTATTATTATTTTCCAACTTTAGTTTATATACTTATTATTATAAATCTTATTTATAATTATATTGTAATATTTATTAATATTAGTATTATTCTTATTATTAAATCCCTTATTATTATTATTGTTATTATTTAAATTGTTTATTATTATTCATAACATTATTAAATTCCTTATTATAATAAAGTGTATTATTATTATTATATATATATATATTTATTTATACATTTTATTATTATTATTATTATTATATTCGATATGATGATTAAATTTATTAATTATATTAATCTATTATTATTATGAAATTTGTTAAAATTACTAATTTTCTTCTTATTATTATTGACTTTATTATTCTTAATAATATATTTATTCTTATAATATTTCATTATTATTATTTATTTTTCTAACTGGAGTATATATACTTAGTATTATAAATCTTAAACATTTTTTACAAACGGTTTATTTATAATTGTAATAATTAAAAAACCAAATTAATTAATAAAATCATAATGCAATTATAATTTATTATTGAATCTTAAATTACATTATAATTTTATTAATTAATTTGGGTTTTTTATTATTACAATTATATTGAAAATTTTCTTCCTTTTATTATGAACTTTATTATTCTGACTAAATTTAAATTCCTAAAATTTTTTAATTATTATTATTATTATTTTCCGACTTGAGTATATATACTTATTAATAAAAATCTTATTACTAATTTAAATTATATTTATTATTAATATTAGTATTATTATTATTATTAAAATAATTAATAAATTTAATAATCGTTCTGATAATAATAAAAATAATAATAATAGAAATTATATTAATAACTTAATAATAATAAAATTTTAAAAAACATGTATATATAATAATAATAAGACTCATATTAATGAATAACCGTAAGTTAAAATTGTTTAAGATTTATAATATAAAAAATCAAATTTTTTGTATTTATATATAAAACTTCAAAATTTTGAATTATATTTTAATTTGCAGTTTTATTTTTGTCTAATCTAATTTATTATTAAATACGTGCTTATTCTGTTATTTAATACTAGCTATTTCTAATAA
>JANKOE010000204.1:30515183-30529786 GCA_026284465.1 Erythroxylum citrifolium
CAAAATGATATCTACAGCTTGGGAGTGGTAATACTGCAAATGATTATGAAGGAGAAGCGGGTAAGATTGGCAGGAAGTAGTATGCCTGTGCACATTAGTGACTGGGCAATGAACAGCTACAACATCAAAGGAGAAGCAGTACATGAGAAACTGAAGAGAAAAGGATGCTCTGTGAATGCCGCCAAGGCCATAACAAAGCTTGGACTTGACTGTGTCAGCGACAACATATTGGAACGACCCACCATCGGTCAAGTTCTTCAGAGGCTTGCCAAGTTAGATGGCAAGTAAACAATGCAGGCGTGTTTGGGTATAAAGACGGGTTGAACTAGATATCCATAGAGTGTCCACAAACTTGTTACAGTTTTTCTCGGAATTTCGTCCGCCATACCTTTGCACACGTTTACTGTTTTTAAATGTGGTTCTTGAGGAGTCCAATTCCTCTGTCCAATTTTATGATATTTTATTGTGTCCAGTGAATCTCAGTTATTTATTTATGCGAGTTTCACGTTTATTTATGTGAGCCCATACGAGACCCGCATAAATAAATGGCTGAGATTCACTGGACACAATAAGACACCATAAAAACTGGACAGAGGATCTTGTTCCGGTTTGGAGAGGGGAAAACTATTAAGCTTTTCTTTATTTTCTTTAAACAACCCTAATTCTTCGGAATATTCTATGTTTGGATGGACCTTTTTGGATTTAATCAACTTAGGAAAGTAAATTATTCAATATTATTAGTTTAAACTAAATCAAATTGCTGTACAGCTAAATCATTAACATAAAGATATGAACTTTGATATCACCGTACAGAAACGTAGCGGTTGAGATAAAAGTCTGACTAAATGTTCTGATGATAAGACCTGGAACCACTGTATATAACATGGAAAGTTAGGCTTCACTTGTGGACTGGCATGCAGAAAAAAAGGCAAAGAGGAATTGTAATGTCTGGAGAGGAAACCAACACAAAAAATAAAGCTATTACTTTTCGTGGTCTGTTTCCAAGAAGATGCCTGAAGGAACCGAGTGATAGCTGGGGGCCTAGGGCAATAAGCTTAACCGTTTTCAGAAACGTGTGGCTTAGAAATATCAGATAGATATAGAGTTGCAGCAAATGAGGGGAACCCTGAAACATTTGCTTTCTCATTTTCGTTTTGCCTTCGTTTTTGTTTGGGGAAGGGAACGCGTGGACAGAATTCTAACTCAAACATATCACACGTAGTTTCTCCTCAAGTTCATAGAAAGTGAGGGGTATTGAATTTTTAATACGGATAGAGTACGGAGTCCACAAATGTTCTAGATGGGATACTCTAACACTCTTCTTCAAATGCAACTGAGATTAGACATCTAGTTATCACTTGAAATATACGCAGTGGTAACAACCGGGCCGCTGGAACTAGTCATCTAGACGGAAAACCAGAAAATTAATAATCCAGACCAAACCTACTCTGATACCATATTGAATTTTAATATAGGTAGAGTGTAGAACCTGCTAACAAGAATATATACTCTAAAAAGGAGAACCCTTAACAACACTGTTACTCATTTCCATTTTCCCTCATTTTCTTTTACATAAATCAGTTGAAAACTCTTATTTCCATTGAATTGATTTATCGTATAATTGAGTGAAGTCTATATCAAAATCCCCTCCATTCATTCCCCTTGCAGATTAATCAAGAAATGAGAAAACAATAACACATTTTAAACCTTAGTGAAAATATACAACTTCAAGAATTTCACAATTTCACGAAGAAAATGTTTCGTTCAATGTGGAGGCATGGGGAGGATGGTAAGGACTATTTTGTATTGTGAGATAATTTCTTAGCTTTCTAACGTTTTTCTTTTTCCTTTTTCACTCCTCGATAAGTTTATACTCAAAATACACCATTTCACAAAGGTATTGTTGATTAGATGGTTCGTTTTTACCTTTAAAGTTCATTTATAATTTTCCCTTTCTTTGACCTAGTGCAGAGAAAATTAAAGCAAACCTATGTCTTTATCTTGTTTAGATAACTTCTAGTGTTCACGAGCCATGTCTGTTGTCTTTAAGTTCACAATCATGGAAAGACATCTAAATCCAAGAAAATGAGTTCAAAATTTTCTTAGCATGATTATGATGTGATCTTATTATGACTTCCAATTATTTATTTATTGGCTTTTTTTTTAATAAAACCAATATGCTCATCAAATTGTTCCACATGAAATAAGTAATACATAAGAATTTATCTTTTTTGATCTTGAACAAAGTAAAACTTTCATTGAGACTTGAAGCTTAATGAAAGACTATTTTTATTTATATTTTAAAAACATTTATATGAATAAAATAGAAATAAAGCAG
This sequence comes from Erythroxylum citrifolium, assembly GCA_026284465.1. Taxonomy (NCBI): domain Eukaryota; kingdom Viridiplantae; phylum Streptophyta; class Magnoliopsida; order Malpighiales; family Erythroxylaceae; genus Erythroxylum; species Erythroxylum citrifolium. The sequence goes on from JANKOE010000204.1 coordinate 30,517,522, forward strand.
CAACAATTTTTGTATTCATTTAATCTTTTTAGGTATAGGCCATCTCTCTTAAATTAGACTGTTAGTGATAGTATGCTGCTTCCCAGTTCTTTTTATATGATTATTTAGTTTATGTAAGTGACCAAGTTTAAGATAGGTTGTTTATTTATTTCAACCAATTAAGTGAATAAAATTGCAAAAGTAAGTTCATTTCACATGCAAGATAAATCCCCCCTTTCCTTTGGAGCTTAAATGTCATCTTTGATCATAATAGTTATTCCATGAGCATTGGCAGAATCAAGACAGGCGACACAGTTTGAGCTTAGACAAATAATGAAGGCTTGTAATAATCGGTTTGATAGCAGCAACTTTATAGACAGAGGAGGGTTTGGGTGCGTTTATCTAGGAAGCTTCAATGGCCAAAAAGTCGCCGTTAAGGTGTCACGAAACATGGCCGAGCAACAAAGGACTCAGTTTGATGTAAGGAATTAGAAAATATTGTCTTTTTCATTCTCTATTTCTGCTTGCAAGACCATAGTTTGTGTGTGTTTCTTCAGAACTTATATATTAGAGTTACAGATTTGCTCATTTTGTTTGTTCATTACGATGATGTTCTTTCACATTTTCAGGCTGAAGTCAGGTACTTGTCGGGACTTCAACATCAAAATATCATTAGACTCGCAGGTTTTACCTGGTCTACCCCTACATGAAAAATGGGAATGTGAAGAATAAATTACAAGGTAGTTACATTAAACATGAGCTTGTCTACTTAATTGGAATCGCTGTCTTTAGACGATGATAATGATTGTACTCACAGTAGCTTTCAACTTGATGACCCACCCACCAAATTACTGTCACATTTTTCTGTGGCTTAGACGAGTTGATGGCTAATCTATTTTTTCAACCGACTCCGCTTACCGTCTCACCGCTAACCAGTTGAATAATAGTCGTGACAGTGAATGGGCACGAATTTGGAAATGGGACGGACCACATCGGATCAAAGCGTTCATCTGGCTTATGGCCTGTGGTCGACTTTTCACTAATCAACAACGTCATCTCAAGAGCCTCACAACCGACCCCTCATGTCAGGCTTGTGGCGACACAGAAACATTATTACATGTCCTCCGGGACGGATGTAAAGCTCGTAACTTCTGGCGGAGGTTCCCCACCATTGCCAATACCGACGAGTTCTTCACAGGTAATACCACCACATGGCTCTCCGACAATTTGAAACAAAACCTGCTGTTACATGGGTTTCAATGGCCAATTGTCTTTGGTACAGCTTGTTGGTTTTTGTGGTATTGGCGAAATAAAACTGTTTTCGATGTCCAATTCTCATGGCCTACAAACCCTCATCAGATTGTGTTCGATTACGTACAGTCAGTAGAGCAGGCCAAAGAAGCTATAGGAAGAGTATTGTCATCTGCAATACCACGAGTAGAGACCCTTGTGAGTTGGCGACATCCTCCAGCTGGTTGGGTTCGACTTAATACAGATGGTGCTTTTACAGGGTCGTCCTCGTGTGCTTCAACAGGCAGAATACTTCGAGACAATACGGGATCATGGATCAGCGGATTTGCACATAACATAGGTCATTGTACAGTTGTTGAGGCAGAACTGTGGGGGGTCTTTACAGGGCTACACCTTGCATGGGACCTCGGATATTGGTGAGTGGAATTAGATGTCGACTTGATGATTGCAATCAATATCTTATCCTCCTCAGCGGATCAGCCAGACCCGTTTAATTCCTTGATAATAGGGATCCGACACGTATAGCTCGAGATTGGCTAGTGAAAGCGAGACATGTTTACCACCAGGCTAATAGGGCTGCAAATTGGCTGGCCAATTAAGCCAGTTCACTTGAACTTGGCATTCATATATTTTAAAACCCACCTGTGGGTTGTTTATCTCTCCTGTTAGAGGATATATCGGGGGTTTCTTTTCCCCGACTAGTAACGTGAGGCCTGTATTTCTCCTTTTCGGATTAAAAAATAATCATATAAATGAAACACAAATGATGTTGTCTAATTAAATACATTTATGTATAGTTTTAGGTTAGACATTAGCCAATTCGCTCTGATCAACAAATTTGTACAAGCTCAGATTGTCCCACATAATGCACTTAAGCAAAAAAATGTTACATGTCCCATTTTGGCCTAGAGTAATTCTTCTCAAGCAACAAAATGGTACCCTCACTATTTTGGAACCAACTATAGGCACTAGGCATCCAAACTACTTGCCACCTGTCATATGCATACATATCAATTGCTCTTCTGAGTGCCTAAAATCATATAACAACAAGATATAATCAACAACACACCCACCCAACATATATATAAGACATCATCTATAGGAATTAATTGTATATTGTTAATAAGTGATAATTAGGTTATGTTTTCAAAATAATTTCAAGAGCATTTGCCTTGTGATGGATTATTTCTATAGGAGTTGGTACTCAATGAATCTTATATTTTGTTAGCTCCCCTAATAAATAAAGAATAAATTAAGGTAAATAGGAGCCAATTTAAAGAAGTTTTAAAGTGATTATGGATGAACATAGACCATGTTTAGAACTCAGGACAAATAAAAAATTGTGTTTAGCTTTGTGCAGCCTACTAGAGCGTTCTAGTTATTGGAGAAACTTGCCATATGAAGAATATGGTGCCAATAATAACCCATGGTTAGGAACATGGCCAAACACGATATGTATTCAAACCTGTGTAGGTTGTTGGTTATTATGGCTTCTTTGACAACTTATTATATGAAGGAACACGATGCTTTTATGATAACTTGGTATACAAAGGAACATAACCTAAATATGGACCCATGTTCATGGCCTTCAAACTAATGTTTACCAAGTGAACCCTTAGATATAAGGTAAAGGATGTAATAAGTTAACAACTAAGCTCCACATGCCTATATAAATTATCTATGTTAGCAATGATATTTATTTAAATTAATATTTATGGCTATTATCATAAATATAAAACCAACTCAGGTTTGTGTTAGACCCATGTTAGCTAGAAATTTTAAGGTTTTGTATAAACAAGAAAGGAACATAGTGAAGAGGAAAGAGAGAGAGTTGATTGAGAGGATTAAAGAACAGTTAATAAAGGCCAAACTAGAGGTTTTGACACAAGAATGAAGCAACCTTGGAGAAAATTTTCAAGATTCCTTCAAGCATTAATCAAGAAGCATCAAGATTTCAATATCCATGAGAATGCTATCTTTTGTCTTGTCTTCTTTATTATTTATTGTTGTCTTTCTCTATCATTTTATGAACTAAATTTGGATATAGATCAAAATGAGATAAAATATATGACCTATTATTTGGATTGATTTCTTTGGGTTAATGATAGATTCAAGTTTTTTATGAATTATTCATGTGTCTATATTGTGTTGAATTAAAATATGGTAGCATTTTGATACAATTTCACATTTCATTTTAAGGACTGAGAAATCATATATATGAATAGATCAAAGAAGCAAAGATATTTAGGATTTGTTTAATTACATGGCATCTAACCAATATTTGTTTGACACTTTAAGATAACTCCACAAAGCAAGTTAACATGACTAATTTTAGAGACAATTTTAGCAAAATTTTAATCCCTTTTCCAACACATATAAGTGCAATTAGAGAAACCACCCAAACATTAGGTGAGGAGATAGACAAATAAACATATCAACTGCACATAATCAGCCATACAAGCCTTCTTTTCAGTGAAACTAACTAAGAAAATAATAACATCCGATTCAAGCTTTAATTTCAAGTACAAATCTTGAAGAAATAGTTAAACAAATCCTAAAGTACAAGTACATATCAACTGTACATAATTAGCCATACAAGATCGTATGCACGACTGTGTCTGACACAAAAAAAAACACAAAAATCCCTAAGTTCTCAATGAGCTATTAAACATCTAGTCTCCACTTATTGCTCAAACAATGCCTTGATGAGCCACTCAACATAACCCTTATTAAATTTCCCATATAAAATAAAAAAAACATGGGAGTTTCTTTTTGTTCTCTTTTTCATTCCTATTTTTCTATTTTTTACGCTTTACTATTAAACATAAGGGACAATGTTTTAAATAGGTATAGGAGTTTTTTCTTGTTATGAATTTATGGTATGTTGAGCATTTTTAGGCTATATGAATACTTGCTTTTAACTTCTTGTTTTTACATAATGCTTTTGGAAGTCAACGAAATTATCTGCCAAAGAAATTTTTACTAAACTATTTTTACTTAATTGAATTTTATTGTGCAAATTAAAACTAAAAATGATTAAGATGAAGGATAAACACAATGATAAATTGAAATAGCTAGGGTATTCACTTAGACAAAGCGAGATAACTGATTGATGAAGTATTGCATAAGGATTTAGGTGAATTTAATATATAAGCATTTGAGCCTAAAAGGATAAAAATATATTAAATCTATCCATTTTTTTAGTGTGTGATTCCATGTCATTTGGATACCTCTATAACTTGTATTAAACCAATTTTAATTGATATTATGCATATCAACTTGAATATGATAAAGGCCTTCCCTATTTATCCATTTATCTTAAAAAGCCACCTTATTTAATTGTCCATAGTTTAGCCCCTTTGAGTCATGTTTAAAATCCCTATCTTTATATGTTAAACCCACATCATAAACTTGATCTGTCATATATCCTATCATCTAACTACAAATCAAAATAAGTTGTTTCTAAGTTATTTGAGGAATGAGAATAACTTTGCTTTAAATTTTGTTTTCAAGCTACTCATTTTATATTTAGTTTAACTTTGTATCATGGCCGTCCAATTTGGAATTAATGATTTATATATAAAAATAAGTAAAATATAAAGAATATCAACAAGAGAATAATTGTAGCTATAGTAGATTGACACATAAGTGCTTGGTCACCTTTTTACCCCTACCCTTTGTTTGAATTCCTTATTAAAAATGTGTAGTTTTAGCTTATAATTTTCCCTTTCTAACCCTTAACCTAAGACCATTACAACCATTTAATATAAGTCCTTTTGATTCATGCCTTTACGTGTTCATTGTAAGAGATATTTGGTATATGTGTAAATTTATAGTAGTGTGTTCCTTGTGACAAGTGTTTGAGAGTAAATAATTGAACCTAAACACTTAAGTGAAAGAGTGAAAACCCTAAGGTAATTCACCAAGGCTTTATGCATGCTTTTGATTGGGATTATATTTAATTGTTTCTATTCATATTTTTTAGTGAAAATCGACGTTATTGTGTGTTGATGCCTAACTCTTTTCCAATCTAAGTCTTAAGGAATGTGCATGGTTTAATCTCGTGAAAAGTGGTTTAGTAAAACCTATTTGGCTATCGTGTTTTGTTACTTTTTTATGCTTAAGGACAAACAATGATTATATGTGGGGGAACTTGATATGTTATAATTTTGCCTCATTTTTAGAATTCAAACCCTCCATAATCTTATCTCAATAAGTTCAAACTCAATATTTTTTAAGAAAAAGATTGGTCCTTAATTCAAATTTGAAGGTTTAAAATTTAGGAGCAATATCACCATTAATTAAAAGGAAATCAAGAAGATTTAGACTGATAAAATGTTTTATTTCATAGATTTAGATTAGATTAATAGAATCAAATTAAAATATGAATAAATAGTTTAGCGTGATCATAGGCATAGGCACGTTCAGTAAGCATTGCAATTTCTAGACTTACAATATATAACAAAAAAGTGTTTAAATCATATTATAACCAAATCTAGGTGGAAATCATTGAAGTTATGATCTAGGGAAGCCATCTAATTATAATAAAAATATTTTTACATGGAGTCAAATTGGCTACAAATAGTGCAAGGATGAGAAGCAAAACATCCAAGTTTTCTTTGCATTTTCTATCTTTTCACAAAGCTTTCTTTTCCTCTCCTTAGTGTACGTTAAGGTAGGCTTTCTTCTTTAGAAGTTAGTTGTAGTTATGGCCACTGTCAACTAATTTTCTTTATCTTAGTTTAAGGAAGTTGAAGCCTTTTAGAACCATGAAGATTGGTGGCAATTAGGTCTTAATGGTGAGTGTTTCATTTATTCATGTATTAGATTGATTTTCTATGTTTTTATTTTATGATTATTTTTTATTAATTTATAATGCGCGCAATTAAATATTGATTAAAATGATAATTTGTTAGATTAAATTTTAAATGCATAAAAGTTCTTTTTCTTTAACAAATGTTAATATATTAAGCCTTGAAAGGCAATCCAGTTGTACATACAAAATACAATGCTAAATGTCACTAAAAATTAGTGACTATCAAGGCTTATGAGTAGAAATTTAAAAGATGAGCAATAGGAAACTAGACATTCTAAAAGGAAAGGAATTATTGCTTGTCTTGCAATCTGTGATTCTAAATATCAATTTGGTGCCTTATGCGTTGCACAAGTTGCTTGCTGAATTGTTCCATTGGGAGGCCTTTATCTTGAAAAGTCATATAATTTCTTTCATCCCAAGTTGCTGTAACTATTGATGAGAGAACTAACCAGAAAAATTTATAAGCAACGTTGTTAGTGTGTTTGCTAGTTGAATGCCAGGTTTTGACATTGTCCAGGCTACTTAATTCTTCACCTATCAAACATCTTTTGAGAAGTTCTTTCCAAATGCCTTTGATATAATTAACTTAAAGGATAAATGTTCAGTATTTTCCTCAACTTCTTGGCATAATGAGCACCAGTTGGTGAGAAGCATGTATCTGGTGATTTTGTCAATAGTTTTTGGCTTACCTTTCATTGCAATCCATATAGTAAATGTAGCTCAAGGATTGATATAATTGCACCAAGGTTTGGTCCAACCTTCTTTAGGAAAATGTTTAAAGATTGACTTCTTACAAGAATCATTAGTGAACATGTCATTATTGGTGTGTCTCCAGATATGCTTGTCTTCATCTATGCTGATATATGTTTAAAGAATTTCATTTGTCTGAAAGAGATGTAGCAACTGAAACATTTAATGAAATTGAAATTCTGAGAGGTGTACTTTGATTGACATTGATAAGTTATCCTACCAAAAGCCAATTATTATACCAAAAGTTAATCGACTCTCGATTCCTAACCAGTGTAATGAATTTTCTTAATTTCAAGATAGAGGAGAAGTGTTTGATATCAAGAGCCTATATACTTCTATTCTCAATGAAGTGAGTATGGATCCATTTGCACCATAATGATTATTTGTCATGCATGAGTCTTCAAAGTCTCTTTGTAAATAATATGGTGTTTATTTTTTGATAGATCATATGCCAAGTCCTTTATAAATTCTTGGAGTATTTGCCCCACTCCATTTCACCTTACTTTTATGAATTCTATCTCTGCAGAAAGTTATTGAGTAACTTGTCAATTGATTTTGCTAACAAAATTTGGAAAAGCCAGATGAGCTACCTAAAGTGTTAATGGAGTTTAGAATTGAGATTATTAGTTGGTCTCTTCTTGTTGTTAGAAGATTCTTGGAACTCGAGGAAGAAATTTTAGATTGAATTCTATCAAGTAGATCCATATAGTCTCTTTTTCCCAACCTTTGAGTAGAAATGGGAATGCCTAGATATTTCATTGAAAGTTCTTATTGCTTAAACTAGTGACAGCTAAGATCAATTGCATACGGTTGGCAGCAATTCTTGATAGATAAATATTGCTCTTGGAGTACACCTATAATTCAGAAGATCTTTGAAATATTTTAGAGCTTTCATCAAAGTGTGGATGGAGATTGCATTTGCCTTGGACGATAGAAAAGATTAGTTAGTTTCCTGCACTTTGAATGATATTTGAAGCCTTTTTTCCTTTTAATAACCCTCATGATTATCTTACAAAATGCCTCCATAATAAACACAAATATGTAGGGTGATAATGGATCTCCTTGTCGAATAACTTTGGAGCTTTTGAAGAATTTGGTAGGTTGCCTATTCACCTGAATGCTATATGAGGAAGTCAATCACGCACTGGTCAATCCATTAAATGAAAGAGTCTGGGAATTCCATATCATGTAGGACATTGGTAATGAAATTCCACTTAACATTGTCATATGCCTTTTTAAGATCAATTTTGATGCAACAATTGGGGTTACTTTTCTTATTGGAGGAATTGCTAATGAGCTCCTAAATAATGAGTATGTTATCTCCAATCACCTTTCCAGGTATGAAGGCTCCATAGATGGGGTTGATATGCTTATCAAGTAATCCTTTGAGCCTTTAAGCTTCGATCTTTGAGATAATTTCATAAATGGAATTACTACGAGCAATAGGTCTGAAGTCAAAAAATTGATTCAGCTCACTTTACTTTAGAACAAGGGTTATGAATGTCATATTGTTCTCTTTTAGAAGTGTGCCATTGTTAAAATTTTCCAAAACTACTTTTGAGATCATGTTTTTAGTGAGAGAGCATATTTTCTTGAAGAAATTGACATTGAACACATCTAGACAAAGTGCCTTGTGATTGTGAAGTGTATCCAATATTTTCTTGATTTCCTATAAGGTGATAGGCTTGCATAACAATTCTGCATCATAAGGTGTAATAGAATCCTTCAAAACCTGCTTGAGGAAATGTACAAATGAATGTGCTTCAAATCACTAAGTCACTAAAGTAGTTAAAATCCCCTTCCAATATTTGATTTTGAGAGTCAAGACAAATATCATTATGCTTAAGAGAAACAATTTTGTTTATGGTTTTCCATAAGGTTATGGCTTTATAAAAGACTGAGGTATTCTTGTCTCGATTCTTCAACAAATCAACCCTGGCTTTTTGCTTCATTAGGGAGTAATCATAGAGGAGTGCTTGTGTGTAGCTATGTAGCAAATTATGAGATCTAGGATTTGTGTAAACTACATTTTGGATGGATTCCAATTCCCTTTTTGCTATGTTGACAAGATGGTATGTATTGCCAACATTGAATTTATAAAGCATCTTTATTTTATGCTCGAAGAGCTGCATTTTCCTTGTATAGACATACTACTTAATGCCTCTAATGTTGAATCTTAGTGCTTTTCAAATTCCTTCTTCAAATCTAACTAGCTCTAAAATGATGTTTTTAAATTTGAATGGAAAATTGGAGTTTTTTGCTTCTAGTTTAGTTAACATAGGGGTGTGGTCAAATAAGATGTTGTTTAAGTAAAAGGAAAAGTAGTCGGGGAAGTCATTCATGAACATTCAATTAGTAACACTTCTATCGAACTAATTCTTGATTAGGTGATCACCATTTTGTTTGTTGTTCCATGTATAAAAGCATCTACTCAAAGGTAGATCAGTAAGTTGAGCTTCTTCTAGATATTTGCCAAGTTATGTGCAAGGATTACATATTTATCTTGTCCCATCTGCTTCCTCTACTTTTAAGATGGAATTGAAATCACTTGAAATCATCCAAGGTAAGTTCAATGAAGCTACTAAGTCCTTTATTTGATTTCATAAGAAGTTCCTCTGATATGCATTGTTATGTGCATATATAATTGTTATGCAAATCTGCTGATTGAGCTGATTTATGTTAACCTATAAATGCAACATCTGATCTGTAATGTTAGAATAGTTAATAGATAATATATTAGAAACATATAGTATAATGATTCTTCCATTTGGATGATAGGTGTGGTTGGAAATGATCTGCCAATTAGTAGGAGATAGGTTAGTAGTTTGCAACACTCCTTTCTTATTTTAGTTTATAAAATTCTAGCAATAACTACTTTATTTTGCAAAAATAGAATCCTTGATCATCAACTTCTTGTTAGGGACATTACCCCCTCTTACATTATGTGTGAGGATATTCATATCTCTCATAAGGAGGGCTTCTTTTTTTTGCTTGATTTTCTTTTAACAACTATTTTAAAACCCTAGTCTTTATGAATCTACTATTTAGCCTACTTTTTAAGTGTTTCTACAATGTTCTTTTCCATATTTTATGTAAGCTTGTTTGGATCTTCTACTTTTTTCTTTCTTTTATTGCATTGTTGCATTTCATTGATACCATCACTTTTAGTTTTGTATGCTTTATCTATTATAGTTAAAACTTCTATTGTGATATCTTCATGTTGTTCCTATTTCACATTTCTCATTTTCAACAATTTTTAGTGTTTTCCTATTTTTGAAAACCCCATGTAGGTCTCCATATCTATTTCTTCTCCAATTGTAATATGTAAGAATATGTAACCTTCAATTAATCCTCTATGGGCTCTCAATCTTTGTTCAGCCAAATGTAAGGTATGGTTTTAGGCAGATCAGACAAGGAAGTAACTATAATACAATCCTAGCATAATTAATATGATTTCTACTATGGATTGATGTAATGCTAATGGTCTTCTTATATAGCTTGTAGGATGACTAAGTCCCTTGGTAGTTTAACATTCAAGTGGAACTTCATCCATGCATATTGAAATGGGAAAGTTGTCATATTTAAGGTCTTCCAATTTGAGTCCTAGCCTCCATGTTTGCAGCAACTTAGGTTTATTTTGCACAAGCCATAGTCCAAATTGCAACACTAATTTGGCTTCTTCTGAGCTAGAGAATCAAAAGAGGAAAACATCATCATTGTTTACTAACACATCTACCAATCCATGTTGTTTCCAGTTACTGAAGGCCTATTGCTTCATGACTGGGAAAGCAATCCTCTTGTAAATGAAAAAACCAAGCAATATGGTTCTCTACTTTTCTGCACTAGCGTTTAATAGCTCCAATGGTGGATAGACTATTCTCTTTTTACGAGATTCATTAAGAGGACAATATGTTAGCTTTTTTATAGTTTTGCATTACATACAAGTTAAGTCTATGTCTTTCAAATGGAAGGGTTAATGTGGCTTGCAATAGGTTGGTTAGTAGAGGTTGATGTAGCTGTATCATTGGATCAATTTAATTTTAAAGGTAGGAAGTGTAAGTCCATAAGGACAAGCTATGGACTGATGGTTAATAACTAAAAAGCAAGGATCAGAGTGCAGGAATTAAGGAAGAGCTAAATAAACAAAGACAGTGAAGAATAGGTGTGGTCTATGTAGTTGGAAGGGGGTTGAGTGATTGGTGAGGTATTTAATGAGTAGGTGTTAAGAAATTTATGAATAAAGAGGCAGTATGTAGTAAAAGGGAATTGATGGCAGAGTGTTGTATGGAAGATAGTGAAGCTATGGTGTTAAAATCCATGAGAGGAAGGATGAATAAGGAAATGAAAAGCGTGGTGAATAGTGGATTGTCGAGAGGAAGATGATATGTGCTTAATTGTTGATATTTTTAATTATTTTCACTTCGCAATTATTGTTACAAAATGCTTAAGATACTCATTTTAATTCATATTTGATTTTAGGTACAATTTGGGAGCAAAGAAATTAAAGTGAGTTAAAAGTACCGCATATGGATCATTTTTCAAATATTTATTTTTTGCTTGTCTTTACGGGAGAAGAAGAAAAATTAAAAGACAAGAAAAATGGAGCAAGCAATAAATAAATCAATTAGGATTTCACAAGACATGGATGGCAGCTCATTAATTTGTCCCATGACCGCACAAAGGAATTAAAGGTGGGACATTTTAATTGTCCAAGTGAATCAGTAAGAAATTAAATAGTGCAAGTCACACAGTATGAGGACAAGCACAATGCATGAGAGTCGGCCCAAGCAAAACAGAGGAGAAATATGAGATTTTAAGGCTTCACGCATACGGACAACATAATTCGGAGGAGAGGCACAAGCATACAAGAGGTTTAATAAATCAACGCTGGGGGGTCAAAATGCGCAGAGTAAATAAACAAGCTACAAAATCAAGATAAAAAGGAGACTAATGGGCGTGATCCAAAGCAACAGTGGAGGGACACCAAATGAATAATCAATAGGGCAACTGGCGGCGCAATACAGCACAACACTCACAGGGGACGTTAATTAGAGAGCTACAATGTGGAATCAACTAGAGCACAAGACAAAAGGCAGCAAATTAATCACGCAAGTTAAGCAACAAATGGGAAAATCATGCTAAATCAACGGTCAGCTGTGAGGTAGAGAGGAGCCACGTCACACACGCATATGCTGTGCATTTTAGGAGCTACAGGAGAGCAAATTGGGACGGAAAAAAGGACAGCTGGCGTGAAAATCAACAAGGAGGAAGGTGCGGCGCTTGAGAGAGGAGAGCAATGTTTTAAGTTGATGGGTGACCTTTAATGGTCCCATCAACGTACAGTGAAGAGGAGAGTTAAATTAGAAAGTCGCACATACTGTAGGAAAATCCTGGGACGGACATCACATGTCCAGGCAGCGGAAAACAAAAATTTTTGTTCCCGGGACTTTCCCGATCCCCAGGATCCAG
>JANKOE010000204.1:30529886-30549892 GCA_026284465.1 Erythroxylum citrifolium
TTAAAGAACAACAAATTAATAAAATATGCTTAATTAGGGTTTAGGCCGAGATTGAACCGAAGAACCGGGTCCCTACCAAATTTCCCATTTTTATTATTTTTGCATGTTTTCTTTAATTAGTTTTATTTTTTTATTTTTTTATTTTAAAAATCCAAACCCCCCTTTTCGTAAACACCGGTTATTTTTATTTCAAAAACTTTACACGCACTCTCTGTGGGATCGACCTAGACTCACCACTGCTACAGTAGTAGGCTAGTTATTTTAATATTGATTAGCGTTACGACGTGCGGTCAGAAGACATGGAGTGCTCCAATGTGTTGTTTCTTACTACTTGTTTTACAAATCAATTCTTTTAATCAATTATAGTAACCATAATTTTTAATTTGCTAAGTCAAAAATTATTACTTTTAGGAAAAGCACTCAACTAGATTTAATGTAACCATTGATGTTGTGTTATCCTGATTCGATGGTCTCTCTTTTCTAAAAGCTATTATTTAATTAAATTTTAGATCGTATCTAAAGTTGTTAAATAATAATGGATAATTGAATCATATGTTTTCAATTAGCTATCATAAGGAAAGAAATATATTTAATATCATGTCGAATATATGATTAATGAAGCAATTATTTTGTGCCAATGATCAATTGTAGTTTCAAAAGGTAGAAGTAACTATAAAGCAAGGTTAGTTTATCTGTTAATGTTGGTTTTATTATTTAGTTTATTTTCTTTGTTATAGAAATCCATATTATCATAACCTCCCATTTTGTTAAGAATTTTCGTTCATAACAGTTGATCAACTACAATTCCTCATGGGTTCGACTCCTACTTCTTTATATTATGTTTGTTGGTTGTAAGAATTTAAGAAATAATTTGAGGTACAAATACTAGTTCCACCATTGCTCTACCCTAGATTGTAAATATCATTGTATGGATATTTTTAGGCCAATTCCCCATGAAAATTAGACCCTCCAAATATGATCTAATGATTAACATTCATAATTAAGGTGGCCACCATTACAATTGTCACAACACATTACAGATATTAGTTGAGCTTCCAATTATAGGTTATTATCCCTCTAATTCCAAGGTTCCAATGTTGCCAAAAGCAATGGCATATTATAATCCCCCATAAATACTATCATCTCTATCCTTCCATTGTGTTTAATAGCTATAACAGTGAATACCCAAATCATGATAAATAAGCCAAAAACATAAGATCAAGAGAGCTTTAAGAAAAAATAAATAAACAAAAAAGAAAAGTGAAAAAAATATAATGGCTAGATTAATAAAAATTAAGTGTTCCTTTAATTGATTTGCTTTACCACAAGTGTATAGAGTAGTTGTAGTTAGCATTAGCAAGTACAAGTCAATCTCACGAGGGCTAGAATTACTAATATTAATCATCTTTTTATTATCTAATCTAACAAATTATAGCAGTGGAGATTGATAAAATTCATATTTAAAATAATATACCAAAATAAATCAATACTCTTGATTAATTAGAACCAAGATTGAACTAAAAAAATCAATGAAGATAGTGGTACCCAAAATTCAAATCCTCTTAAGACTTCTCATACAATTAAGACTTCACACATCAATTTAATCTAGAGTCCATTAGACTGTGGAAATTTCTTAGTTATGCTAATTTCTTTCTCAGGTCTGTTAACAACTAATCCTAGGTTGATTAATTGAAATATCCTTCTAACTAAATCCTTATAATTTCATTAATCAATTTATGAATCTCACATTAGGTTTAACTGAAATCTAAAAGATTTATGTTAACTCATATCTAGGTTTGTATATAAATCCTTTCATTTATGCTAGATCCATTTATACAAAAGATTTCTCAATCTCAACTTCATGAAAACTAGGACAAATTAACATATGAAAATATTAATTGAAGAATAATAAAGGACATATAATTAAATCTTAATGAAAATAAATGATAAATTTAAATAAAATAAAATCACTAAAAGGCCTATCCTAAGGTTCATTTAATATAGGGACCATAAATAATTTAGTTCCTAATTATATCAAACCCAATATCAAAACTAAAGAGAAAACAAAATCAAAGAAACATGATGAGATCCCTTTCAATTTTCAAGAAATTCGCTTTAGATCAATGAAAATTTGCTCCAAAGGAGTATCATTCCTTGTTCTTTTTTATACCATCTTAGGGCTTCTATTTGTGTCTCCTAAGCTTCCTTCTCACTTTCCCTTTTAATTTTTCCTTTTATAGTTCAAAAATTAGGTCTCTAGGTGGTACACGAGCTTGTTAATGACCATGTACTTTAAAAATCATAAGATCTTTGAATTTGGAGTAAACACGAGTAAGAACAAGAGCTTGTTCGTCTTTAATATGGGCTCATTTATAGCTATATAACTCTTTGAAACTTTAAAACAACTGGTCTAGCATGAAATAAGGACATGTTAAAGTACACAACAAGCATATTGAACTCTAACACAGGCATGTTGATCTCTAACCTAGGTGTGTTTATGGCCAACATGCGTGTGCTCATAGTCATGTAACTCTCTGAAACTTTAAAACAAATTGTCTAGCTTGAAATATGGTCATGTCGAACTACACAGGTAAGTACATGGATCCATTGATGCTCATGTACTTTTTTCTACGGTTTCATAACTTTATTAAAATAAATTTAAATTTCCCAAACGTTTTTGAATTCATAGTTTTGATCAAAAATTAAGAACTAAAAATATAATATGAATGAATTAAGTACTAGCAACAATAAAAATACTCAATTAAACAAGTGAAATGCACTAAATATAAAATTAAAAATATGATTAATTAAGCATTTATTAATAAGACTACATAAATATCATTGATTAGAGTCAAATTTATCATAAGAATTTATAGAACAAATTAATGTGTCCTTAGAGATTTTGATTAGAAAGAGATTTCAATTAATCAATCAATTTAAGGGTAGAGGTTATATTTCTTTAGGAAAATAATTGTTGTAAGTTTGGAATTCCTACCGGCGTAAGTAAAATAGGGTTAATCATTAAATCATGATAAATTCAAGCATAGGAAAAGTTCTAGGGAGATTTTATATATTCTTTTCTATTTACTGTTTTGTATTCTTTGTATCACTTTAATTAGTTTATTCTTACTTTTATTTTAATTTAGTTATTTTTTCTTTTTAAAATCAATCATTCAGTTTATTAGATTAGATAATAAAAAGAAGATTAGTATTAATAGTTATTGTCCTTGTAGGATTAACATTTGATTCACTAAGCTATACTATAAGAATGATGTATGTACTTGCCTTTATGATTTTCTTGTAATGTTGTTTAATGTTTCGAATTTATCAAATAATCAAGATTTCGATGTCATTGTTGAGGACTAAAATATTATGAAACCTTTGATATTATCTTTTTTTTCAATATAATTTTAGTAATCTAGGCATATAATAGGGGTCAAACTAGAGGTCTTAACATAAGAATGAAGCAACCTTAGAGAAAAAATCAAGATTCTATCAATAAGTATTAAGATTTCAAGATTCACAAGAATGTTATCTTTTATTTTGTTTTCTTTATTGTTTATCGTTGGTTTTATTTGTCTTTTTATTAACTAAATTGGGATACAAATCTAAATAAGATGAACTATAGAATTATTATTTTGGATTTCTTGATTTAATAAAAAACCTAATTATTCGTGAGTCTATATTATATTGAAGTGAAATAAGATAGTATTTTGGTTCAATTTCAGATTTCATATACAAGGATTGAGAAATCATATGTATTAACAAATCAAGGCATAAGTGATGAAAGTTGCATGAAATCTTAAAGAGAGGACTATAAAAATCTTCTAAGTTAGAGTCATATTTATTAAGGGAATTCAAAGAATAAAGTAATGCATTATTAGGGATTTTGATTAAAAGAGATTTTAGACAATCTACTTAAAGAGGATGTAAGTTTTAAGGAAGAATATAGTTGTAACTTTAGGGAAAGTTTTAAGGGCTATTGGTTGTCTTATTCTTATCTATCGCCTAATTAATTGTTTCTTACTCGTTATTTTGATTTAACTCATTTTCCTTTTTTAAAATACATAATTATTTATTAAATTATATGATAGAAAGATGATTAGTACTAGTAGTTGGAAACCTTAAAAGATCAACACTCAACGTACTAAATTATATTGTAAGAACGATAAGTGCACTTGTTATAGTGATTTTCTTTTAGTATTGTTTTGTATATCAAATATATCACAATCACGAACGTATCTATAATTTAATTAAATATTAACTATAGGTGTTACCCAATACTCGAAATTATAATTCACTTATTCATCTCTATATATCCACAGATAATGAAAAATGCACATAATTTCACATAATTAATTCTTTAAATTTAACAATTTAACAAAAACCTAATTCTATTGAAAAACCTTGAAATCTTTCTCCCCTAATGTACCATAAATTGCAAAATTAAAATATGCAAACAGTTAATAAATACCTAATAAAGCATTTAATATACATAATAATAAAATAATAAACCTAAAATGCCCTAATTTGCATATAATACTAACTAGTTAGGGGCATATGTAAGTAGAATGCAAGTTAGAAGATAAAGGCAATAGTTCTATAAAATTCAAAAGCTATTATATTTATTAGTTTGCTTATATGTATCTGAAAAGTCATACCTTGATTAACAATTCTTACTTTCCTCAAAAGTATATCTAAGGTGGTATATGATTCTTAATACAACTTGAATGTCAGGTAGTGCTTCTTTAGATAAAATATAATGGCATGGATTATTGAGAATTACAAACTAGCTTTCTCATTAATTCAGATCAATTGGGATTTCACTCTACTTATATACAAACTAACTTAAAAACTTTAATAATTACATAATTAGCATTTAATAAAATTGATAAATGCCTATTAACCAATCTATTTATAAAAGAAAATTTAATTGATCAAACTTAAGTTTATTATTTTCTGGAAAAAATATATTGCTTCTTTATAATATCATATTTGAAGCATTGCTTATTGTTGTATATTTATACTTTAACATATGTTGGGACCTTCAGTTGCATATAGATGTTGCTCCTTTTATTTATCTTTTTCATTATCAATATAGTAATCCTTAAAAGCTAGGGGAAAATAGGTTATTTGCACCTGACTTAAATAGTGAAAAATGAAAAAAAATTAGAGGATAAAGATTTTATAAAGAAATCATAAAGTTAATGAGAAGAGTAAACTAGCATTAACTTAATTCACCCTCATACATTTTTTTTAATAATGTGACAATCTCAAATAAAATGAAAAATAGGAATTGATATCATGTGAATAGTTGATTGGCTATAACAAAATAACAAAGGAAAAAACAAACTACATATGAGTCCTAATGTAAAGAAAAGAAACATTATATATGATATATGGAAATGAGCAGTCCTATATTCTACTTTTAAAAAAGGTGAGATATAATGGCATGTTTTGCCAATAGCTAGAATATGAGAGAGTCTCCAAAGAAGATGTAAATGCTAGCTACATTTTTTTTCTAATATTAGGACATGATACTCTATCTAAAACATAATATCATTTTAAAGTAATATGAATAAGTATAAAAAGTAGACCTTAACTATGTCTATCCTTCAAGTATCATAAAATGTGGTGTATAACCTTTGAATGAAACCTGTGTAGATTTCCCATTAATTGTTAAAGATGACAAACAACATATGATAGATCAAGTTGTGTATAAATTAAGTATAAGAGCTTGCAAATTGACCTCCACTAAAATGAGAAATTTTACATAAGAGACACTAAATCTAAAGGCAACTTAGATTGAGAAAAGGTCAGATTTATTGAAAGCTAAAAAATAATTTCTTCAAATAGTTCCAAAATATATTTGCATTGACAAATATTTATTATTATTTTAATTAAGTTGCTTAAAAACATAAGAAATGTTAAAAAAAACTCGAGTATTTGATCTTAAACTAATCATAAAGGAATGTCTTGAATTAATTCCCTTATAAGTATTGTTTACTAAACTAACGTAATCAAATTTGAAGATAGATTTATAATACTTTGATCTTTACATGGGTTTTTGCTTGCTCTTGGCTATGGGTTATACCTAAGTTTCTCTCTTGTTTGTACAAATTTTTTTCCCTTTTTTTAATTTAGATATGACTGTCACTTACCTAAAAAAAATAGCATCATCAACATAAATTAACAAGGTTATAAAAACATTATTGTCTAATATAATGAAAATGATAAGAATTTGAAGTTATTTAAGAAAACTCATAATTGATCAATGCCTCATATAACACTAAAACCACTACTTAATTATTTGTTTTATAAAGTAATTTCTTTAGCTTGCAAAACTTTTACAAATTAGCATAATTCAATCCTTGAGGTAGCTCTATAAGAACTTTTTCACAAAAATATCCATGGAAATACTATTATTTACTTTTAGCTATTCAAGAAACTAGTAACTAATTGATTCTAAAGCAATTTACATTTTGATTGTTGTGATTTTATTAACTGGTTCATATGATCTAAGATAATCAACCCCTTTTCATTATACGTAACCTTTGGCCCCCAACCTAACTTTATATCTTTTAATGATTCCACCAAACTTACATATGATTTAGTAAACTTATTTTCATTTAATTAGAATCTTTTTCATATGATAAACTAGTGAATTCATGTGCATGATTCAGTTACAAAGCATTCAATCTCACATACATAGCTACATTTTAGTTAGGAATTCCAATAGTTTGGTAATAGGTCTTTTGAAAACATAAAAAGCTCACGAACACTTACATAATGACACAAACAATGAAGGAAGAATACTTTTGCAATAGAAAGTTATTTTTTTCTCTTGCATAAAATGAAAAATATGACTATTTATTAAAAAATGGATAAATCTAGTTTTACCTACTTAAATTTACTTAATACTAGAATATAAAGAGAAAAACACATTTAGTGATATAAAAAGATTTGCATATTAGAAAATAAATAATTTGTTTTATCATTATCACTCTCTAAGTTACTATAAACGACTTAAGGTTAGATTCATTTGAATTTGTACATATGCATATTTAAAATTTCTCTTAAATAACCTAAATTGATTAAGATTTGATAATTCAGCTTCTCCTTCAATGTTACAACATAATTTTAAAAGTCATGTTCATGTCTAACTTGAATTTGGAATAACTCAAAACATCATCCATAATTTTGAAAACATTATACTTAAAGGGCATAGTGAAAGTATCAATAACTTGATTAAGAGACTTTATTATCTCCAAGTTAATTTCCTTTCTACTATTTCATTCTCGAATAAAATGAAACTTATGTCAATATACTTACTTCTGTCATAAAACACTATGACTCTTCCTCCTGGCCCTCATTGCTCCCTCTTTGACACTACAACTCTTCCTCTTAACTTTTTTCCCTAATTCCTACCACTGGTTTCTTCAAGCATAAAGGGACATTTTTGGGTTCTCCATCTTTATTATTTCCTACCTTCCTTAATTACTATTTCTGGAATGTTTATTTCAAAATTTCTTATTAGTTATCATGGACTTTTTCCTTTTTTGTACTATGGACATTGATAGCTCTGCCCCTAAACAAGACTCGACCTTGCTCTCTCCTCTCAATTTTCCTATTTTACACTCTCCTCTCCCCCTTACCGTTGCTTCCTCTCAATTATCGTCTTTGGTTCTTATTCCTACTTCCTTTTTAGTTCCATCATCTCCTTCTTAAGCCTTTCCCTCCTTTATAGGGCTTAACCTCTAGTTCTCTGGTTTAATTAAGTCGTGGACTTCTCAACTAGAAATTTGTGCTTGATGAGTCATCAACCCCATCCGTCCAATACATTCCACCAGTTATCAAGGAGGGTCACACCATTATCTCCCCATATTTAGAGGTTCTCAAGGAAAGGGTTAATTTTTTGGTATCTATGATGGTTATCTTCTTCTGTGAAAGAGATATGCTTTCTTAGTGATCAAATTATGGGTTATGAAATATTGGAGAATAAAAGGACTCTTAGAAGTTTTTCTAAATGAGGATCATATATTTCTATTTAAATTTATCACCAAGGAGAAGGCTCAAGAGGTTATAGAAGTTGGACCTTGACATTTGCTAGAGAATATAAAAAATCATTTTCTTTTATAGGTTAATTTCCACCAAATTCCTTTATAATATTGGGATAACAAAGGCTTAAGCCTCTTGGCAAGCATTATAGATAGACTAATATGTATGGATGAGGCATTTTCATCACATAAGAGGATTAATTATGCTTGATTATGCGTCAGTGTGTATATAAATAGAGACTCTCCTAAAGGAAATTCCTCCACTTAGATTAGGGGGGGATGACTTCCTAATTGGGGACATTGTTAAGGTCTTGTATCAGTTGAGACCTTTATTATATTAGCAAGGGAAGGCTTGGTTGCCTATTGGTAGGAGGTTTAGAAATGGGAATTGATGGGTTTGGAGAATTCCTCTACTCCATATTTGAATCCCTCTCAAGATAAGATGATGGATGACTAGGTTCTTATATCTAATGCTTTAGTTTTAATATGAACTTCTAAAATTTATCCTAAGGACCTTAAGGAGAACATTTCTTTGAATAATACTAATGATACTGAACTAATAGGAACCATAGATGTTTCTAAGCCTCTAGATGAGAACTCTTATAAAATGAGAGATGTCTTTTAAGCATTTCTATAGGTTGATATTGAATTGAACAAGCCTCTAGTTGTTCATGTTAGTAATAATTCAGAATTGAATGGAAGAGGAGGCGCAATAAGAATGATTTTAGCTAATAAATCCCTAGACAATTACAAACCTATTAAAATGATGAAATCAATTGTAAAGTTAGGAGTAGGCTATCTAAAACCTTTAATTGATTGATATCTATTTGTCTTTGTAATGTTAAGGGGATTAATGACCCCAAAAATAGAATATGGTTTCAGTTACATTAATTCAATCAAGTTAACGATGTTTGGCCTTTTAGAGACTAAGTTAAGGAGTGACAGATGCTTTGATCTATGGTTGTTAAGAAGAAGTAGACATTCTTAACCATTTGTGATAAACATCAACTTGAAAGAATAATGGTTTCTTATGACCCTATCCATATCAAGTTATTCAATTTTCAACATCTTCCCAAAGTATCCATATGCTAGTAGACATCTTAGGTAAAGGGTCAGCTTGATTCACCTTTATTTATGGTTTAAATTTTGAATTTAAAAAACTTCCTTATGAAATGGCTTTTATCAGAATTTGATGGAGAAAAATGTTCTAGTAAAAACTTTTAAGGAGTTGAGTTATTGTCTAGCTAACTTAGAGGTAACAAACCTGAAATCAAATGGATGTTTCTTTACTCAAAGTAACAAAAAGTAGATTCATGGTTTATGAGGAGAAAAACTAGATATGAAAATGGTTAGAGATGAATGGCTTTAGAGATTCCAATATAGTAGAGCTCACTACAATGACCTACTATGTTCTAATCACCCTCTAATAGAGATTCTTGATCTTTCTGGGGACTTTAAAATATCATTTTATTTAGGTTCTTTAATTTCTTGTGTAATACTAATAGACTCCGAGAAGCATTACATGGGGGCTTAAGATTGTATGTTCAAGGCTATGCGTCTTACAAGTTCTATAGGAAGCTCATGAGGATTAAACCGGAGAAGAAGAAGCTAAATTTAAACATGAAAGCTAATATTGAGCTTGAAGCTGTTAGAGATAACATATTATAATGCTAAAGGAAGTTTTATTATTGTCCTATAGGTTTAACTCTGAAACTTAAGGAGAAACAAGCACGATCAAATTTTAAGAAAAACTCTATAAGCTCATACAATAATGCTACTGTAAAAATCAATTGTGTTGTGGCTTAAGGAAGGGAACTATAATACCAGTTTCTTTCATAAATATATTCTTTTTTTTAATTTTAAAGGAATATATTACAAAAATGAAAAAGCTACAATGTACAAAAAAAATTACAACCTGCAACGGAAAAAAGGGGTACATCCCTAACAGCCCATCAGAACAAAAACAGACCAACCATTCAGCTCAAAACAGACCAACCACAAAGCATCATAAATACCAGCGCAACCTCATTGCAGGACTTAGAGAATCCTACTACCTAGAAGCAAGGAGAGCCTCCCGAATGAAATTAACAATACAGTCCGTAAGCATATACTTACTCCGCTCAACCTACTGATAAACACGCTTGTTCCTTTCCTGCCAAATATGGTAAATAGCCATCTGAAACGAGGCTTTAATAATGACGCCATCCCGCCTCCCTGGTTGGGATTGAAGAATGACCTCTTGCAAGACATCACTCCAAACATAAACTGCATTCAAAGTGCCTATCAAGTGCACTATCCTACTCCACACGGCTTTAGAATACTCACATTAAAAAAACAAGTGATTCATACTTTCAGGCACAAGTTTGCACAACACACAAGTAGGATCAAATGTCCCAAACCATCGATCCTTAGTACGCAATCTTTTTTAATGGCAAGACACAAGAAAAAAGCAGATTTGGGGCAAATTACCTGCTTCCAAACTAAATCAGCCCAAGGCACCGTCTCCCTCGTCTCCAGCCCCAGACCACGTGCTGAAGAGGTTGAGAAGAGGCCATTAGGAGCAGCAGCCCAACGCAGCTTATCCGGTGAGGTGTTCAGAGTAATACGTCACAAAATAGTGGCAAGAATGTGACCAAACCTACTCCGGAGTAGGCGATCCCCCTCCTCGACAACCCATGCCAGCGAGGCTGTTTGTGGGAGCCAGCTACGGACCCCTAGAAGGTCAGGTTGTGCCCATAACGGACTGTGCACATGCCAATTGTCGAACCAAAAAAAGGTATCCTCACCATTCCCAAGTCCATGCCGAATGACAGGATAAATCAAGGACCGCAAACTCAGGAGGCTTTTAAAAACCCAAGAGTAGTCAGTACACACCTGAAGAGTCCAAAAATTATGGCCCCGAAGACGATAAACTTGCATCCATTTAACCCACAGCGCCTCCTTGTCCACGAATAAACGTCAAATTCTCTTCATGAGCATACTGCGCTGCAGTGAAGTGAAGGAGAGAATGCCTAAACCCCCGTACTCCCGGGAAATGACAATCTCACTCCATTTTACTTTGGCACCCTTGCACTGCTCATACGATCCAGTCTATAAGAAATCTTTTTAAATCCGGTCCATTTCTTTAGTCACTTTTTTTGGAAGGACGACATGAGCAACCCAATGCACACTCATGCTATTCAAGACAGAGATTATAAGGCTAACGCGAGCAGCAAAGCAAAGGAAAAAAACCGAAGGAGCCGCGCAGAAAAGAACTCTAGAACCGCCTCCGTTACTAATGGACCTGTGACAGCCCACGTGTGCTGGAAAAACCCAGCCAAAAATTCATCAGGCCCGGGAGCCTTGGAGCTATTCAGACAAAACAAGGCTTCCTTCACTTGCAGGGCTGTGAAAGGTGTAGGAAGCGAATCCAATCGATCCTAACTAAGAGAATGTTTCAGCACATTGCGAACCCCAAAGCCTACCCTTCTCAAGGCTGCATTGCTACTCATAAGCTTAACAAAGAAGTCTCTTACATGTTCCGACACCGCCATCTGATCTCGCCTTAAGGTTCCCTCCGAATCTATCAATTCAGAAATGGTATTAACATTACGCCGGGCCAGAATAGCTGCGTGAAAGAACTTGGTGTTGCGGTCTCCGTCCTTCAGCCAAGTTTGTCTCGCCTTTTGCCTAAGTATAGCATCATTGAGAGCCAAGGCCTCCTGATATTTGAGCATGGCATCAGACTCAAGCAATCGAAGTCGGGCATTATGAGGATCTCTATAACAGTGCTGCTCCAAATCTGCCAATTGCGCGCTTAAGTCTTGAAGATTACGGGCTCGCTGCTTGTTAAACATTTTGATCGCACGTTTAGCGCACTTGAGCTTCTGCATCAATTGGAACCCTTTAAAGCCCGGAAGTCAACCCTTCAAACCTGAGCAATCAAGTCCATGAAACCCTCAACCTGTAGTAAACCATTAGAGAACCAGAAGGGGGCACCAAGGCGAGCATGGTCCGCCTGATGATGAATGATAATGGGGGTATGATCCGAAAAGACTGGATTACCGAACTCCAACGAATCAAAAGGGAAAGAGAGCAGCCATTGCTGGTTCACCACCGCTCGGTCAAGCTTCTTTTGAATAAACATGCTACCCTGCTGTTTGTTCTCCCAAGTGTACCATCTACCACTACCGCGAAGATCAGTAAGGTCCGAATTACCAAATAAGTGATGTAACTCCCGTCCGGCGCCACTTTGGAATCTCACTCTGCCCTCAACTTCCAAAGAGTTAAGACAGCAATTGAAATCACCAGCAACCACCCATGGGCCCCGAATCACCGAATGAATCTCCAACAAGGCCGACCATAAATCAGCCCGTTGGAAAGCAAAATTGGAAGCATAAACAAGAGTAACCGTGTAAGGGGCCTTGCCAGGTTCCGTACATTGGAAATGCATATATTGATCACTCATCCGGATCACCTGGACATCAAGCCGAGCATAATCATACCAGCAGAGGATGCGGCCATTAAAGTGATGCGCATGGTTGGAAAAGAGCCGCCAATGAGGCCCCAAAAAGGATAAATCATTCTTGATCGCCGAAGCCTTTATTTTGGTCTCCAAAAGTCCTACCAAAATAGGGGTCATATTAGATACCATCATTAGAATAGGCACTTAGGGGAAATGACCCCTTTGTGCTTTCTCTTCTTCGCTTTCTTCTTAGCAGTCATCCATTTAGACTTGGCCAAACTCGGAGAGATCTCCCCGTCCTCTAGAGTGCCACTATCAGTTTTCTTAGGCCCAACACTCATGGAAGGCATGGGTTCGCTAGCCTCCCCCACCAAGTCAGGAGCATCCAGCTCAGGCTGCGGAGGAAGGGAAGTAGGAGGGCTAAGTGGCACCGCTGGCATATCAGGTGGAGGAAGGCCAATACTATCCAAATACGCAACATTAGGAGCAGCAGCAGCAGCTGGCTCAAGGTACACAGTAGGGGATGGACAGCCTCCTGATCCACTAGGAGAGGCACCAAGCAAGCTAACCTCGACCTCAACAGGAGCCTCAGGTTCACCAGATACAGAACCTATTGGCAGGCGACTCCCTTGCTCACTTATCCTGACAGGTTCCTGACCCGGGGAGTCACCAAGGACCCGAGCCTCATGCCCATCACCCTGGAACCGCCGTCCCGTAGTAACCCACTACTTCCCAGCCACCGAAGGCTTCCACGGGTAGGTGACAGAAATAGTGGTACAGCTCAACTCACCTGCATCATCCAATCTCCGAATTTTCAAAGAATCTGGCAGAACCGTATTCTTCGACACTTCAATACAAATTTTTGCAAACCCAATCCGGTCCATTTTCAAGGTCTGGGAGTCAAGACAAATAGGCTTGCCAATGCCACTGGTCAAATGGCTCAAACCCTCCAGTGTCCAATACTCCATCGGCAACCCATGGAACTGGACCCATAATGGCAGAACCTCCACAGAGCCCTTATCCAGACTCATCCCTGTCGTCCATTGTCTTAAAAACAAAGGTTGGTTACCAATATGCCAAGGTCCAAGCTCAAGTATCTCACGGAGGTTCGACTGCGGAGAGAACTTAAACAAAAAGAGGCCATCCTCCATAAGCAGAGCTTTCTCAAACCCCTTCTTGCCCCAACGAGCTTTTGCCCATGCATTAACCACTGGAAACGCCAAATGCTTTGACCAGAAAAAACCCACCAAGGCATGAGATCAGGCCCGAGCACCAGCACGGAGCAACTCCATTAGAGGGGACACCACGCCATCAAACAGTACATTCGGGTGAAACGTAAGCTTACCGCGAGATTGAGAAGCCTCCACACGCCCACGCTAGGCGCCATCAACCAAAACCTCCGTCGAAGTAGAAGAAGCAGGGGCCCCTAGTGCGGTCGACGAGAGAGAGGCGGCAGCCGCCGCAGAAGCCCCCAACCCGAGATGAACCCCTAGAACAGATCCAGCTTCCTGGGGCAAGGGACGAGGAGAGCCGCCCAGCACCTGCGCTAGAGCACGGCTAGGAACACCCGGACTAGGAGAGGACGAGGAGGGAAGGGGGGAAAAGGATCTAAAGCGGGAACTAGAGAAGCCATCGCTGGAAACAGAGTCGGGGAGTCCGTAGGCTACCCTGGAAAAGACGTCCGCGCCCCAGACAATCAGCAGACAGTGAGGGAAAAGAGGACCAAGGGAGGGGCAAAATGGGAAAAGTGGTTTAGGCGGGAAGGTAGAGGAAGAGAGAAGGCAGAGCATTTCCCATTTGACATTTTATTTCTTCATAAAAATGTCATAACATAAAGAGAATCATAACATAATCTTGCTAAAGAGAATCATAACATAATCTTAAAACTAAGGAATTATGTAGGTATGATTCTCATGAGTTAAGAAGAGCTATTATCTAAGGAGGTGTGCCTTCTTAGCTAATTCAATCAAGGCCATAGTTCCTAATCTATTGACTAGGCAATATGATGAGTTCCTTACCAAGTCTTTCTTTATAAAAGATGATGAGAAGGTTTGTTTAATTTTAGCTCTAATAAGGCCCCAAAACTTGAATTTTATAATGCTTATTTCTATCAAAGTCCTAGGACTCCATTAAGACTTATGTTTTTAAGGTTCTATTAGAATTCTTCTTTAGCTCTAAGAGCAAGCCTTCCATACGAGTTTGATAACTATTTCCAAAAATTGACAAAAAATTGTTGTAAATATAACTAATCATTAACTTTATTATTAACAATGGAAATCATGTTTTATGTAAATTATAATAAATTAAAATGACAACTAAATAAAATATTTCTACTATTTATGTTTTTGGAATTCTAGACACCATTTCTTTTGCTTCACATATTACACACTACTAATCCAACAAGAAACTCAAATATGTGATATTAAATAAAAAATTAGGACTATCCTTAAGTACATTAATTAAAGGGAAAGAATTCATATAATTAAAAGTAAGAAAAAGTTATGCATTTACCTTTTTTATGAGAAGAATATGAAAAAGAAAGAACAGCTAGACAAGGGTTAAAATGGTACAAATTGCTTGTAAGAAATGAAAAGCATTTTTTGGAAATTAAATAATTGAATTTCACTGAAATAAATATTTTTTAAAGAATAATTAGCAATTAAGCAGATGCATATTGGAATCAAGGCACAAAATATGAAGAGTTTTAATTCACTTATTGCAGTTTCTCTTGACAATAATAGCCGGTAATAAATAAAAATTAATAATATTTAACGAAGGAAGCAAAGACAAAACAAAAAAATGTCATAAATTGATTTTTATTGGAAGATATTTGTGCAGTCAACCACTTTCAGCCCAGAAAACAACAAATAAGTACAAAAATTCCTGCAAGTCTTCATCAGGTTTTGGAATGGTTGGCGGAGAATTTATTTGAAGAAACAAGCTATCTAAATAAAGTGAAGGCCCAGTGGAAACATCCTCGGTGCTGAGCCTGAGCCTGAGCCACATATTATCTGGAACTGGAAATTAACATCCACGCCGCCGGAAACAGACAACACAAGGTTTCCCACCAAAAACCGTGTTTTGATTTGCTTGTCCAAAGACAAAAAGCTAAATTTCTCTTGTCCACTTAGCCAACGGCTCTGGCAACACGCAAACAGTTATGTCATAATTTTGAATTTAACGCCTACTTCTTAATCTGTTCTGTTACTTAATTATTTATTTGTAAAATATAAACCAATCCCATCAACTTCCTACATCCCGTGTTAATTCAGCCATCGGACATAACTGTGCCACGTATCCCTCTTAAGAGCTTTGATTCTTCCTCAACGCCTTTACTATATAGCATATTCTTCTCTTGTTCTGCTTTTATACTTTTTTTTTAAGCAATACTAGTACTTCAGCCTTGTGAAACTTTTTCCTCGGTAAAGCCGCTACCGTTCCTTCACCGGTTTTCGGGGATGGGTTTCTGGCGAATACCCTTTATTTTGGTGGTCTTCATCTATTTGGTAGTTTCATCCCAGTCCCTCGATTTTCAGGATTTACACAGACGTCACAGAAACAGAGTCAAAGGACCCGTTAAAACCCTGGTCGTCGTGGTTATGGAGAACCGCTCCTTTGACCACGTTTTCGGGTGGCTGAAGAAGATCCGACCCGACATAGACGGCCTCATCGGATCCGAATCCAACAGACTAAACGTCTCCGATCAAAACTCTCCAGAAATTTCCGTCACCGACGACGCCATCTTTATCGACTCCGACCCGGGCCACTCCTTTCAAGCTATCCGAGAACAGATATTCGGGTCAGACGATACCTCCGCCAACCCGGCCCCGATGAACGGGTTCGCACAACAAGCACAGAGCATGAACGTGACGGACATGCCGAAAACCGTGATGTCGGGGTTCAAACCGGAGTTGTTGCCAGTTTACACCGCACTGGCCAACGAGTTCGCCGTGTTCGACCGCTGGTTCGCTTCGGTTCCGGCGTCCACCCAACCGAACCGGTTTTATGTCCACTCGGCGACTTCACATGGAGCCATGAGTAACGTGAGAAAGGATCTAATCCATGGATTTCCACAAAAAACAATCTTCGATTCTCTGGACGAAAATGGCCTCACTTTTGGGATTTATTACCAGAATATCCCCGCCACTCTCTTCTTCAAGTCTCTGAGGAAATTGAAGCACGTGTTCAGTTTCCACAAGTATGAACTTACTTTCAAACGACACGCACGTTTAGGGAGGTTGCCCAACTACGCCGTGGTGGAGCAGCGATACTTCGACCTTAACCTTTTTCCAGCGAACGACGACCACCCGTCTCATGACGTGGCCCGAGGGCAGAGCTTTTTGAAGGATGTCTATGAGACGCTGAGGGCTAGCCCTCAGTGGAAAGAAATGGCCATATTGATTACGTATGATGAGCATGGTGGGTTTTATGATCATGTTCCTACGCCGATTACCGGAGTTCCGAACCCTGATGGGATAATTGGGCCTGATCCGTATTATTTCCGGTTTGATAGATTAGGTGTGAGGGTCCCCACCATATTGGTTTCGCCGTGGATTGACAAGCGTACCGGTGAGTTTCCGTTATTGTTCGTATTTAGTTTTCACTTTTCATTTCAATTAAGTGGTTTTTGAGTTTTTATTTAACAAGGTTTTGGAAGTGAATTGTTAGCTCACTTATGTTATTTTTCTTTCATAAGAATCAAGATATGTCCAAATGTAGAGCATTTTCTGATGGGAACTGAGTAAATTCCGATCTACCACATTTTTCTTATACTCTTATAGTAACTTAGTTGCGGGAGAGAAGAAGAAAGTACTTAGTCTTGTTATGCTTCTTGTATATCCATACACACGTAGATAACTTCAACTAAAACTCAGGAATATTAAAAAGAGTCACCATTGTTTATTTCATTTATCACGATTATGTCTCTTATTATGCTCCCACACCCGAGCACGCTTACCTCTCGCACACTTGCATATACATAGTCACTTTTCTACACAGACAACATCATATACTACACCTCATATTTATACTAAAGTAGGTTATATATCAAAACATTAGTCCCTGAACAAAGGGGATGAAGATTAGGAGACTACTAGAATAAGGTTCTAGATAGAAATAAATTAGGAGACTACTAGAAATTAGACTAGACCATTCTAGACAGATGAAGATCCGAGAGTAGGTTAGTGATCTTCTAACTTACACTTTATACTAAAATGACTCCTATTACTGGAGCTAACTACAATCCACTCACTCCAGCTTCTTTTCAAGTGACCTAATTCATGTCCTCGACAATCTTGTCCACAAATTGTGTTCTTTATATCTTTATTGCAGCTCATATAAGTACTCCAAAGTAGGAGAGTTTGATGGCACTTGTTACTGTTGAATCAACACTTGAACAGTAGCTTTTTTCTTTTCTTTTAAGAAAATCACTCTTCTTTCTAAGGTAGCCGCTAGAAAATTCTTCACAATCTCTTCTGGAATTATGATCGAAACATGGAATATTTGATGATTTCTAGCTGAAGCAGGCAACTCCAATTTATAAGCAACAGACCCAATTCTTTCCACAATTCTGAAAGGTCTACAAAAGAAAGACAATATACTTTTGCCTTCCACCTTGTTTCTCGTTATGTTGTTTATATGGTTGCAATTTGAAATAAACCATATTCCCCACCTCATTTTCTCTATCAATTCTCTTCTTGTCAGCCAATTGTTTCCCCCTGTTTTGTGCATTACATGTCTGATATTTGATTAACTGTGCTCAATATTTGATCTACAACCAATTGTTTTACATCTTTTTCCATATAAGGAACGTAACGTGTAGGAGCATACCCATATAAACTACAAATGTGGTTGGCTGTATAGCTAAACGGAAGTTTGTGTTATACTACCATATAGCCAAAGATAGCTTCTTGTTCCAACTAGATGGGTAGTCACTTATCATGCATCTAAGATAAGTTTCAAGTGTTTGGTTCTCTATCTCTGTTTCACCATTTGTTTGTCTAGAGCATTTCATGCAACTTAACAACTTATGCAACAAGGTTCATGGCAACAAACTGAGCAGTATAAGGATGTGAGTGAACATACTTAGTTAATCTATCGACCACCACCAAAACCACTTGACTTTACCTCTGATCTAGGGAGACCTTCAATGAAATCAAAGATGATATCAGTCCACACATGTTGAGGCACACAAGAAACAATTATAGTAAGCTAGGAGAAGCCATTGGTTCCTAATTGTTTTGTTGACACACAACAAAATTTATCACATCACATTGCAAACCCCTTTAATGAAACATAGCTTGAAGTCGTACATAAGTTTCAGCTATTTTTAACTTGTTATAGACTGTACACTAGAGGCCACCATACAATATGGAGCTTGGCTTGACATTCTAGAAAGTGCATCATCAACACCATTTTCACTTCCTTTCTTTTAAAGTTTTTCAAAATCAAGCTCACAACTTAGGCAACTAAGACTCTTGAAATAGAGTATTGCTTTTCTTTGAAGAGAAACTTTAAACTCTGATGGTTAATGTATACAATGAGATGTCTTCCCATCAAATAGTGGTTCTAATGCTTCACAGCCATAATCAAAGCCAAAAACTTCTCATACATTGACAAAGCAACATATTTAGATGCCAAACTTACTAACAAGTGTTATGGGATGCTTATCATGCATTAAAGCCTTCACCGCAAATGTTTTGGAAAAATAGGTACTGCTAGTAGCGGTGCTGAGGGCAAAACTTGCTTAAGCTTAACAAAAGACTCTTCAACTTCTTTGCTACACTTAAAACCATCCTTCTTGAGTAAGTTGGTTAATGTTTTTAGTCAATTGTCCAAACCCGTCCCCTAGACTCTGCACTACACATCTCAAATGTTCCACATGTTGTTCCAGTGGTGCTCTATGTACTAGTGCCTCATTGGAAAACCCTGTAGAAACCTCCTTAAATGTGACTAAAACAGAGTGTTCATGAGGCTTTAAAATGTTGTTGGTGCATCAGTGAATCTAAAGGGCACTACTCCAAAAACCTTAAGCAGTCAGCACTCCCCCTCAAGTTGATGAAAGATGTCAAACATACCCAACTTGCAAACTAAATTATGAAATGGTTTGCTGCTAAGCCCTTCAGTAAATACATCAGCTAGTTGTCTTTCTGAGGCCACATGAGAAATATTCAAAATACCATTTGTTATCTTCTCCTTTATAAAATGTCGTCAATATCTATATGTTTTGTTTGATGGTGTTGAACTGGATTGTGAGCTATATTAATGTCAGCCTTGTTATCACTCAAAAAATAGAATGTTGTAGCACAATCAAGTGTAGAAGCGAAATATAGAGCTATGGCACAAAAAGTTTGTGAATGACTATGGCTGCAGAAAGTAATGAAAGAATTGCAATTATCAGAAGGGTGGTTTGCTGCTAAGCCCTTTAGAAAATACATCAGCTAGTTGTCTTTCTGAGGCCACATGAGAAATATTCAAAATACCATTTGTTATCTTCTCCTTTATAA
>JANKOE010000204.1:30617553-30631226 GCA_026284465.1 Erythroxylum citrifolium
TTGTAATAACTGAAAATGTTTATTTATGAACGTGGGCTCAGATTGTTTACTGTCTATTCCGCGCACATGAGTGTAATGAAAAAGAAAATTTTATACTGAGTTTCGACTGACTGATGTAGCACATCACCCTCGCAGGGCACGGACTCGGATATCACCAACGATGTCGGGTTCGGATCACGCGGGAGTGGGGTGTTACAAGGAAGACATAAGAAAAACAACATTCAGAATGTATGAGGGACAATTTAAATTTTTAGTGATCCTTTTGTGTTCATAAATGCACCCTCTACCTTCTAAAGTCTTATAAATAAAATCTTCAAATCCTATTTGTGAAAATTTCTGTTAGTTTTTTTGATGTTCTTCTCATTTACAACAACTTTCAGTAACATTTAAAACATTTGCGACAGATTTTACATGTATTACAGCAGCAATAATTATTCATCAAGAGAAGCAAATGTATTTTTAAAGCAAGACAAGTTGATTGTCTAAGGCATTCTATATATGAGAAAGGAGTATCCACTAACGTCCAAAAGATAAACACTATTTATAGTTGGCCACCACCTTAAACGTTAAAGGAGCTTCGGGGATTTTTAGGGCTAACAAGATATTACAGACGTTTCATAAAGCATTACGAGGTTATTTCCAGGCCTCTCAATGCACAACTAAAGAAATAAATGGCACAAAGATGGGAATGGAAGGAGGAGCAACAACAAGAATTCAAACGATTTAAAAGGACATTGATGGCAACTCCAGTCTTAGTGTTACTAGATTTTTCACACCCCTTCATAATAGAATAAGACATTTGCGAGAAGGAAATTGGAGCTATGCTTCAATAAGATGGTCATCTTAAGCAAAGCATTGGCGCCAAAACACCAAGGACTATTAATCTATGAAAAAGAATTCTTAGCTATTATTAAAGTTATGAAGCAGTGATGTCACTACTTGAATGGGAGATTTTTTATAGTATAGACGGATCATAGGAACTTGAAATACCTACTGGAGCAAAGGATCTCCAAACCATTTCAGCATAATTAGCTATCTAAATTGATAGGGTATGATTTTAAGTTGCATGGAAGAGCAGGAGCGAGAACATTGCACCAAATTTCTTATCCAAATTTTCAAGTCTAAAACTGTTGACAATGACCATATCCCACATTCAGACAACTTTAATGGAAGAGATTAGAGAAGAATGGCTAGCTTAAAATTAAATGAAATTATTTAAAGTGTGGAATAATGTATTCTTAATTTAACTTTATTTCCAAACATAAATTAAAAATTTTAAAATTCAAAATCAATTATTTTTAATATAATTAAGATTAATAATTAGATTAGTTATAAATCTAAATTTATCGTTTCCTAAAATAAAAAATAATTATATTTTAATTAGATTGGAATTAATTAAGTATACTACTTTAGGAATAAGAAAATTGTTTTCTTGGTTAATTAGGAAAGGTGTTTCAAATAAAATTAAATTTATTATCTAGAGAATTATTACTCTATTTATTTAAAAATTATTCCTTTTTTAATTTAAATAATGAGTTTCTTCATTTATTAGAAACATATTTTCTTGATTAAATTTTGGAAAATATTTTCAGTTGTCAATTAAGAAAATTGAGCCTTCTTTAATATTTTAGAAAATAGTTTTGCAATTATTAAGGACTAATTTTCTAATTAATTGAGAAACTAATCTTTAAATAAATAATTAAAGGAATTTCTTAATTAAATTTAAAATATTTAATTTAATTTTAAGTTTGGTTTCCTTTAATATTTAGAAAATATTTTTCTAATTAGGGAAAAGTTGTTTCCAATTAGATTGGAAAGTGATTTTCTAAATTATAATAGAATATTTTGTTAAATTGGAAGGAGTTTTTTTTAATTATAATAACTAAGAAGTATAATTAATTAAAATTTGTTTTCAATTAATTTTATGAGTCAAGATAATTGAAAATAGTTTCCAATTAAATTTTAAAAAATATTTTCAAATTAAGTTAAATTTCTATTTGAAATAGGAATTTAATTCATTTAGAAATTAATAAGCTTAGTACAATTTAATTATCTAAAGAGTTAGAAATATTATTTTAAATTACGAAGATTAAATAATTAGAATCAAATAATGCTTAATGTTCATACATACAATTTGATTATATTTGTATAGTAAGTTACATGTTTATATATATATATATATATATATAATATAATGTTTGGTATATTGTATGCATATATTGGATTACGTGTTTAAATATATGACATTTTATATGTAATATGCATTTGACGAGACTATTTGCAATTAAATCACTCATTAAAATATTAAGTACATATTTCCTTCCATTATTTAAGACAAAATCATAATTTATTTTTATTGAAAAATTAAATTAAATTTCATTGTACCAAAGATCCAAAGGGGTTCTAAGAAACTAAAGGGCCAAAAGACAGATCCCTTACTCACTACTTTACTAACGAATACAACTATGAAACTAGTGCTTGAGCCTTGAAGCTTAACATGTAAAAGGTGAATGTCAATTTTCTTAATTTTTAGCTGTCCTAATAGATAAGATTAGTAGCACACTTGCATAACACTTGAGGACAAAAGGACTTACATTAATCTCCATCGACTGGCGATGTTTTGACTATAGTTTTGTATCTTTTATGCCAAAAGTTGTTCTTTCAACTAGCTCATTGGTCTTGGATTATTGCTAAATGATATGCGAGTTCCTTTCTTTCCATAAACAGTGAATGATATTAACTAAACATATCTTACAAAATATATGGTCTCAAATGCCAAAATGAGGAAGATGATAGGACTAGGCCATTATCTCAGTGCAACTGGGGGGAGGGGAGGGGGTGAAAAGTTACCAATTTGCAACATATATACCATTCCAAATGAAATAAAAATTAAGAGCATTGAAAAAATAGGTCCTCTATAGTTTCTTTCTTCCTCTAGTCTGAACAGTGGAACAAATGATTGAAATTAATGTTTAAGAAATTAACTTACGATCCTATTTATAGTAGGGAGTTTCCTTTGCCATAAAGGAATAGAAGCTCTAGTACTGATGAGTTACGACCAGATTTCTCTATAGGATAGAAGTAAGATGATGTTTGAGGATATCTCTACCTCTACGCTTATTGGAAGACAACATTCCATTAAAGGAGTCTTTCCATTAATTCCATCTGCTAGTGTAGTGTCCCTATTGTCTGGATTCAGAGTGACATTTGAAAGAAATTCAATAATAGGAGATATGAAAATTGAACCAAACACTTATATTCAGTTCTGTTGCTAAATACTTCCTTTATAGTAAGTATTGTTTAATGGAGAGGAGTTGGATCGTTAATGTCCTTAAGAGGAGCAATATTAGGATAAGAAATAAACATATTCTTAATTTTTAATTTCATCACATTAAACAAATATGTCAACGCTAGGGCAAATATATCGACAGAAACTGCAGCTCTTTAGCGTGCGCTGTGGCACGCAGGATCAGAACCCACCCTACGTTAAAAATATACTTGGGGGATAAGTTTAGTTTAATGCGTACTAGGATTCATATAGTCAAGAGAGTCACTGACAGCAACAGTTCTTCACTTCTTTTCTCCGTCTTTTGACTCCAACGTACCGGTTTTCCTTAAACCCTCTCTAAAACCAATCAAACGTGAAATCTTTCAAACACATTGTTATTGGGTATCTCTTCAATGGCGCTAAGCCTAGAGGGACAAGGCTGTTCCAAGAAAAGAAGGCGCAAATCCATCAGAAGATCCCTCTCCGTTGGCGATAAAGTTGAGGTATTGACGTTACTTTGGAATTTTGTCTTTCGATATACGTGTTATTGATGGGTTTTTGAATGTTGGTTTTAATTTGTTGATGTTCATATTTTATCTGAGCTACATTCGGTCTTTCGCTCTCCTATCTGCTTGTTTTGTTTGGCATTCATGCAAAGACCAACAATATAATCACCATGCAAATTTGCCTTTTCTATTTAGGATTCCTTTTTTTTTTTTTTTGGTTCTCGTTTCTTTTGTGGTATCTTGATTTATTATGTCATCTTTTGGAATCATTCCGTGTAAATATTATTTGATTGTTCTCAGTTTTGTGTGTTGTCAATTTTGAAGGTAAGGAGTGTGGAAGAAGGATTTCATGGGTCATGGCATGCAGGAACCATCACTGCATGTAGAAAACAAAACTGGAATGTGAAATATTTTGTCCAGTACGATAATCTATTAGCTGATGATGGGTCTAAACATCTTGAGGAAAGCTTATCTGTTTTCCTTCTTTGGAATGATATAAACGTTAATGGTGAAAATGGATGCAATTACAGAGGCCGAATCAGGCCATTTCCACCCCGGCTTGAGTTTAGTAAATATAACTTTGCATATGGGATGTGTGTGGATGCGAATTATAAGGATGGATGGTGGGAAGGTGTGATTTTTGACCATGAAGAAGGGTCAGAGGAGAGGAAGATTCTTTTTCCAGACCTTGGTGATGAACTGATTATTCATGTTAGTGCATTAAGGATTACTCAGGATTGGAATGAGATTGAATATACCTGGAAGCCTCGTGGGATGTGGTTGTTTCTGGAGTTGATTGAGAAATATGAGAGAAGAAAATATATTTCAGTTTCTGTGAAGCAACTTTGGTTTGATTTGAGAGATAGAAAGGGTTTCCAGAAGCTTGGAGATTGGACTTCCTCTTTAAAAGTTTTATGGGAGGAGCTGTTATTGGATACGCTCAATGATAACCTTCTAATTGTGCTTAATAATCTTTCCCAGGTAATAGGCCTTCCTGGAAGTATGCAGCAGCTGAAGATTGTTAAACCTGTTACTGATCCTAACTTGTATACTGAAACAGAGTCCCTAGAGACTTGTGTCTTAGTACCGTCCAAAAATACACCAGAAAGTAAAATGGTTTTGAAAGCAAATGGCTTAACTGATCAATCTATTCAACAGGAACTTAATGCAGAGCCAGTTACGTCTCTTTTGCCCAGTGATATATCAAATTCAGAACTGCAGTTTGAAACAATGTATGTGCAGCCTCAGTCTTTTGATCTCTTACCTTTAAATCTGGATGGAGGTTCTGTTGTAAATTCCATGACCAATGATGAAGGGATATCTGGTTCTGATTGCAATAACTTGAGAAGGAGGTACTCAAGTCCTTTTTGCAGGGAAACTCCTTGGTTGCCTGCTGGCCCTGACTTAGCCCCCGGTGCAGAGTTTTGCCCTGAGGCAGTTGTCAAATACACACAACGAAGTAAAACAATATGCAGGGAGTCCTTAAAGATAGATGTAAGAAAGCATCTTTTATATC
The DNA here is from genome assembly GCA_026284465.1 of Erythroxylum citrifolium. Classification (NCBI taxonomy): domain Eukaryota; kingdom Viridiplantae; phylum Streptophyta; class Magnoliopsida; order Malpighiales; family Erythroxylaceae; genus Erythroxylum; species Erythroxylum citrifolium. The sequence goes on from JANKOE010000204.1 coordinate 30,622,844, forward strand.
AGAAGTGGAAAATTAGTTACAAGAGGGATAATAGTATCAGACTACGCTATACCTCACCTGATGAGAAGCGTTACTTTTCTCTTCGTCAGGTATGTCTTGCTTTGATAGAAAATGATGAGGAGCTTCTTTATCGACCCTTCCTAGATAAGGAGAGATTAACAAGAAAAAATGAAAAAGGTGCCATTAGACACATGAAATCACGAGCAAAATCACGAGCAAGAAAGCATCTCTATGCGGTGGGATGGGAATTCTGGAAGGCAAAACGTAATAGGAGGCATGAAAAGCTTTTTGAGGATATGACTTCTTGCAGCATGCCTAAGGAAGATTTAGCTATTCGAAGACAATCTTCTCCACCTAGTAAAATAGATATCCAAATGTCAAAGGATTTGTGTCTAGAGTGTTCTTTTGCATTACCATTAACAAAATCTACAGAACTGCACAAAAGTAGAGCTGAGAGAATTGTCAAGGTTGGAAAGAAAAGGAAGGGATCTAGCTTATTTGAATCCGAAACCAGTTCCCATTTGCAAAACGGCAGGATTCAAGAGCTGGAAAGTGGAAGAAGAAGAAGAAGTAGAAAGACATCTAAAATGCTCATTGGGCCCCAAAATCATAAAAAATTTCCTCAATCGACTCATATGTTGAGATCGAGTAAAAGAGTGCAACAGATTGTAGTTCCTAATGCCTCACATCGTTGCCCACGAACTGTGCTATCGTGGTTGATAAACAATAATATTCTATTGCCAAGAGCAAAAGTACACTATAGCACGCGAAAGGGTGGACTTCCAATTGCTGAAGGGCGTGTAACTCTTGATGGGATTAAGTGTACTTGCTGTAGGAAGGTTTATACTCTCAGTGGTTTTGAAGCTCATGCTGGCAGCAAAAAACACAGGCCAGCTGCCAATATCTTTCTGGAAGATGGAAGGTCTCTTTTGGATTGTCAAAAGCAGATGATGAGTAATTTCACCATAAAACATCCTAAAACAGTGAAGGGCAGTTGCCTTCAAGGTGAGAATGATTATATATGCTCTGTCTGTCATTATGGTGGTGAACTAATATTATGCGATCAGTGTCCTTCATCATTTCATAAAAGCTGTCTTGGCATGGAGGTAAGTCTTTTGTTTAGAGATATGTACTTCCCGTCATTGCAACTTTCCACCTTACAAGCCCATAAAGAAAAAAAGAAGTTATGTTCTGATTCTTTCTTTTATATGTTGTACTTCTTTGGGATCCCACAGGACGTTCCAGATGGAGACTGGTTCTGCCCTTCATGCTGTTGTAAAGTTTGTGGACAGAACAAATTGAAAAAAGATACTAACTCATTCAAAGATGAATATGTGCTTCTTTGTGCACAGTGTGAGCATAAATGTAGGTCAAATATGATTGTTTCTTGTTCTATGTGATTATACATTTGAAGTGTCTCTGATATGCTTTCTTTTATGTAGATCACATGGCATGCACTGGGAATGAAGGTTCAGATAATCGGGATAGCTATCACAAAGAAAATTGGTTTTGCAGCAAAAAGTGTAAAGAGGTACAGCTAACCCTTTCTGAACTTTGAAACTCTCAATCCCCCTTATTGCACATTTGATATGTAGTGTGGGTTTCTTCATATATAATGATTGTTATCAGTTAAGTACTGTTACTATTTATATGTGGCCTGTCTTTCCTAATATAGAGAATAAATAAGGGAATTGTTCTTGACTTACAGGAATTTTCTAGTTGGTCTTTTGTTCAAATTTTCCTGGACACAGTGGCGCTAATAGCTTTTGAGTACCTTTCACTATTTTTCTGAATCTGCACTCTAGTTATTCCCTTGGTTTCTTTTGTGCTAGCAAAATCAAGTATATGGATCAGGACTAATCTATATATTTAAGCTCCATTTATTGTGAACAGAAGCACAGGTTTTTCTGTTGATGATTTGCAAGTTTATGAGACTGATACTACTGGAACCAAATAAGATGCTTCAACATCTAACCTTTGAGAGATCTGAACCAAATGAAAGATTAAGATATAGTTGAAAGAAGTTACTTTGGTTTCTTCTGGATTCTAGCCATCTTTGCAATCAAGATGTCACTTAATTGATAGTTCTGAACTTCCCTTGTCTTGTATTTTATTGTGTTTTCATGTGTGCCTCTATATCGATTTAGTACTTTGACAGTCATTGTAGCAAATGCAATCATTCTTTCGTAAATTACCTTGGTTCATGTACATGGAACTGGATTCAATATAATTTTCTCTTTCTACATTTTTCTTTCGGCTCGTAATGATTCACTTGGTTCAGGACTATGGTAACAGCCTATTAGCCTTATTGGTATAAATCATATGCCATAAATTATATAGTGCACTCTGTGTCAGGAACCTCTGGGAATAGAAGGTCCTGGTTTCCAACATAAGATATGTAGTGCAACTGTAGTTGCTCCCATATAGCTTTTATCAAAGTTTCATCAATATGATTAATATGGTCTAGGTTTGTAGAAAAAGGTATTTCATGATGGGTATTAGGAGTCTTATAGATAGCATGGATGAATGCTGAGAGGACTGTTTATTCATGAGTGGACACAAACATTCAACTCTAGAAGTGTCTACTTCTATGCATATGGCATGGTAATCTAGTATTTACCATCTTTCCCAGTTTTTGATACATTTGATATAGCATTTGCCATGAACTCTATCAGTGCTCTTTACCATCTTGTGCATGCTGATTTTAGATTTCCATTGCAGATATTCTCGGGCCTCCAGGAGCTACTAGGAAAACCAATTGCAGTGGGTGTGGACAATCTTACCTGGACGTTACTAAAGTCCATCCAGGCTGATGGTAATAACCATGATGCTTCTGATGAGGCCCTGACTGAGATGCACAGCAAGCTGAATGTTGCTCTTGATGTGATGCACGAGTGTTTTGAACCTGTTGAAGAGTCTCAGACAGGCAGAGACATAGTTAAAGATATTATTTTCTGTAAAGGGTGAGGAATTACAGCAATTTGCTTCAACACTAGTTGATTTAATTTGGTGACGTACCCTATGGGTTTTCCTATTGCATACCTTTAACCACACTACAAACTTAGGCATTTTAGGCGGATTTGTGCAATGTCTATCCATTCCCTTTTCTAGTCGAAGTGTGAAAAGATTGGAAAGTGTTGAAGATCTGAAAAGTAGATCTAATTTGAAAAGAAACAAGTGAGAGTCAAAAAAATTATCTTGCTTCGTAAACCACTTTAAATTAGTCTCTTCCTGTAAAATATAGAATATTGTAAAGAGTAGTTAGTTGGTCCTAAAGTTACCCAAATTTGAGTGAAAACTTTGGATCTTTTGGTTTATTTCTCACTTTCTTTCCATGTATTACGCCAAGCTTGCCTAGTTTGAGCCTGATCCTTGACATTTCAACCTTTTTAGATCAAAACTAAACCGTTTGAACTTTCGGGGGTTCTACACAGTACTTTTGGAGAAACATGATGAACTAATAACTGTGGCTACAGTAAGGTAAGATTTGTATTCTTTTTACAGAAAATAGTACGCTGCATATTTCTAGAGATGTTTCCTGATTTCTTGGCATTTGATTTATTGAGACATGTTAAAATTGTGAATTTTGTTGCAGAATTTATGGACAGAAGGTGGCTGAACTTCCACTTATTGGTACTCGATTTCAATACCGTCGAATGGGAATGTGTCGAATGCTAATGAATGTACTTGAAAAGGTAACTCTTGCGTATTTTTGAAGACATTGTACTAATTGCATTTAAGATACCCATGTTATTATTTGGTTTTACATCTTCCTTCTTTAGAAACCTTTTGCCTTCATTCTCCTTTCTTTTATTTGTTATGTTTCATTTACTAGTGCAGTTTTATATCTTAATGTCATCAGCCTATTCTAGTGAAGATGTTGAATGAAAAGAAGTTAATGACCTACCAACAGAAACTTGATACTCTTTCCTTTTGCCATTGCCTCACCATTTTTAAGAACGAAAAAATGCAGAGAGGGGGTATCATGCCCTCCTTTCCCTTGTATTTTTTACTTCCTAAATCCACAGCACAATTTCCAAAATACAGCAACCTCTTATTGCTTATGTTTTTGCAAAATTTTGCTCTCTTTAGATCAGCATTTTCATTGTTGTTTGTGGTCATCTTCTGCAGAAGCTAATGGAATTAGGAGTCGAGAGATTAGTCTTGCCTGCAGTTCATAGTGTCTTAAACACATGGACGGGCTCATTTGGGTTTAGAAAGATGACCGACTGTGAGAGATTGCAGTTCGTGGATTGCACTTTCTTGGATTTTCAGGGGACTGTCATGTGCCACAAGCAGCTAATGAAGTCCCTTCCTTCTGAATCAAGTCTTACAAGAGGTTTTTAAAATAGTTGATCATTTTCCTTTTCCCAGTGTAGCTAAGGCGTATCATTGTAATAATATTCTTTTATTCTCTTTTACAGATTTGCAACCTGCACATGATGATGGTGCTTGCAGAAGCAGGGAAAGTATTGATATGGATAGATCTAGTGTTCTATCTGAAGTATTCCAAGTAGATCAAACTGAGGAGATTGGAAATGTAGAGCGAGGATTGGTGGAGTATGTCTCACTTATCACTCACTTCACTTAATTTCTGTAAATTCCAAGGAAAATAAGTCATCAAAATAAATCATCTAGGACTTAAATGTGAAAAGTGATAATAAGCTGGTAAGTATGCCTTGATGTGAAACTAGATTTAAGAGTTGCCTCACAGGAAGGAGTTCCTCTGTCAATCTATATGTTACAAGGTGTGGTTTGTGCGAGATTTAGTGAAGAGAACAACAGGCTGTTTTGCTATAATAACTTAGATGTACAACGTCAATTAATGCAGTCGGTTCTGAAATTTAAGCAAGGTTTTACAAGTCTGCTTACTTTACTAATTCGCTGAAAAGGTTTTCCATCTATTAAATTTCTGTAGATGCCACAAAATGCAATAAAAGCTAACCTCAAGGATCGGGGTAAGTTTAATGGACATTTTCAGGGAAGATGAAGCAGCAAGTTGACTTTGCTGCTTTATGAATAGGTAGCAAACAAGATGAAAATATTTACAAGACCATTTACACAAGCTTATTAGAACACACCTTTCGTGAACGAAACAATTTTAAATAAGTTTTCAAAGGTATTCAAATCATATAGTATAACTTCCAATTTCCCTTTAAGAGATGAATGCACATTCCCTTTATACTAGAACATTTACAAATATTCTTTTAAGTGCTAAAAGGGCATATACGCTAATTACTTATGCTATTAGTGCTGATTATTCATTGTTTCTTGCCAGCATTTCTGCAGGCCATGGAAGTAGTAATGATAAAAGCCATCAGGTGATTACTGTGGCTCTTATTTGTTTTTGTCTTTTTCTGTTTTGAGCAAATTATTCATTTCTTTTTGGCTCAAACAGATGAACCACCCAATCCATCCTGCAAATGACCCTTCCGGAAGCAAAGTCAATCTGGACTTCTTGATTGAGCATTCTGATTTCCAGAATAGACGAATTGGTGATAATAACGGTACAAGCACTTTCAACAAGGGGAGTAGTGGTCGTAGTAATGATATTTTGAAATGCTACCAGCGACGAAAGATATTAGTGTGTCAGCACTGAGTTTTGGTTTATTTGCATGGGCTATAACTGACTGATCTAGAACTTATTATGTTCCTGATAACAACCATTCCAGTCAGACCCAATTCTAGCTTGTCATTTTTGCATTCCACCTCAATCTTTTGTAAATAACTTCTTGCACAAATGTGAAGGAAGGAGAGTCTCAAGATCGGGTTTTATTCTATAGTCAACATCAATAAGAGTATGTCTACATATGCAGACAGAAGCTCATTTCTGATAAATGAATCATTTGTACTTGTCACTCATTTGCTCCCGTTGGTTCTTTTGTTGTGTAGGCAATCAATTCTCCTGCTTGGTGAATTTGATAAGCTTGCGTTCTACGACACCACTCTTCCCTTCTTAAGAAAGAAATAGTTAATACAAAGAGATTGCTTTGGTTTCTTGCTGATAAAATAGCTTGTAACCAAGAAAAACAAGTCTTACGAAGGGAATGTTCCTAGTTTCTCTTGATTCCTTTTTCTCCTCCCCCGCTTAGGAGAGATGTGATTAACTGTGATTCAATCTTTCCTCTCTAGTCGTTTTAATGACGGCCTATTTGTTTAATGTTAAAATTTCCATTTATCTTCAATTTTAATGTGGAGGTTGTAGGTTTTTTAAAGGAGTTGATCCTCCCATATGCTAAAGAGTTTTGTTGAAGAAGACAAATAAGTCAGAACCAAAAAGATATAATGCTGAAGTTGATAATAAGAGTTATGGGTATTATGTGTTTGCAATTGCCATCAAGATTGGGGTGAATGTAAAAGTAGAAGGACCCTTTATATATGAATTTGGTTTGGTTTTATGTCACTTATTAATGCATCTTGAAGTTGATTAATTATGAAATTAAAGATGAAGGCAATTTAAGCATGAGTTTTTGTTCATGTTATCATATCTATATTACTAATGGTTAAAATTATTGCAGTGTAATTTGAATAAGCAAATATAATAAAATTATGGTTAATGTTACTACTGGTGTATTAAAAGTTTGTAAAACTAATTTCTTGCATAAATTTTTTTTTTTGCATTAGTTATGTAACATTGAAAAAATTTTGTCCATTAAGTTAGAATATAAAAGCTCTTGACATTTACAAAATAGTAATTCGTAACTTTCCATCAACACTTAGGGCAATATAGCAAAAGACAATGTCAATAATAATGTTCAAAACTTAATGTTCACCAAATTGCAAGACAAAGTAAATATTTTCTTGACATTCTGAAATAGATATAAAACACATTGAAACTTTAATTTAATGACTCTCTGTAGATGTTCTTAACCTTGTTATCCTCACAGTTCCATTTGTTCCATCCTATAAAAAATATTCAAAATTTATGCTAATGGATAAGTTGAATTCAAAATATAACATATCTGTGATTTCTTTATGCCTGTAATCTTTGATGAGTTATTACTCGTTTTATTACTGGTGCTCGAGGTTTCTTACCTCACAAAGTCCCATATTTATGAACCTGTTTCTTTCCTTTATTTATCTTTTGACATTGGTTGTAGTCTTGATGGATTAAGTTAAACTACTTACTTGAATATCACTTGAATTTTGTATTCATATCCTTTCTCCCCATTGCTAAATAATCATAGACATAAGTGAGAAATAGTTAAACATAGTTAAAGCCTTATACTTGTAACCTTTTTTTGGAAGATAAATTTATTAGAAGGAAAATGTATCTACATACAAAATACAACTTAAAGAAAGATCAACTCAAGTAACTCTGGCTAGAATAATCCAAATTAAGTAATACTATCATAAGTTCCAACTAACAAACAAGCTAGGAGGAATTATGTTTGGTAGATTCCATAAAATGGTTTTTTATTTTGATTTTTAGTATAATATTCTATAAATTGGTTTCAACATTGAGTGCCTCATTACTAAATATTCTTTTGATCCTTTCACACCATAGGTAGTAAACCATTGAACCAAAATCCATCTTATACAACTTTTGATTCCCTTTACTATAGAAATGAATTTCTATAGAAGCCTAGTAGATTATTTTTGTCCATTCCAAGTTATTTCAATGTAGTTTGAAGAGTCTAAGGATGTGGTTCCATAATTATGAGGAGCATTTGCAACTGAAATGTATGTGATCCATATTCCCACATGCCTCTGAACATAGTATATATGAGTGTTTAGTTAAGGTAAATTTGAGAGTATCTTTGGTACCAAGTCTCTTATTAGCTGCCAACCATAATATAAAAGAACTACTAGAACACTGACTATTCAATACGATTGTAGTTAAAAAATTCTAAAGACAAAAGCACATATTAAACTAAGTATAAGCCAAATTTAAATACAAATAGTTGTTCTTAATTAAAAGTAATTGAAAGAAAATTTAAACTTTTGAAAAATTAAATTTAGATGGGTTACCTCCCAATAGGCACTTTTTTACGGTTGTTTAGTTGGACTACTTCCATAGTATTGGTTATGACACGAGGTAGTGCACTTATAGTCGCTTTCTATTTAGTGTTATGTAGGTTCCATGTAAAGGTTTCAATCCTTTATATTAGTATCTTTCTCCTACTCATGTCTTCTTATGCATTCATGATGCCCAATTATCTTCCTTATTATGATTTATCTTCCTTGTTATTATTTGATCCTTACTTAATGTCATAATCCAGTGCACCTTGCTTGATGATTCTTGCAATGAATTATGAGAAGAAGGCAATTTAAGAAAATTGAAGTTGTATTAAAAGGCAAAATAAAAAGTTTAAAATTTTAAGGTTAAAATTAGAATTTAATTCCAAGAAGGGTATTTTTTATTAGTAAATAAATGAGGGTA
>JANKOE010000204.1:30682398-30692451 GCA_026284465.1 Erythroxylum citrifolium
AAATAAAAAGATAAATAATAACAGGTAATATTATGAGGAAGGAAAAAATACCGTTATAGAAGTTGACTTTCAGTCTTTTACATACAATAACTGGATAAGAGTGTAGGGATTCAGTAATACGTCGGCGTTCGTAGTCAACAAAAGAATTTCACAATGACAGTATAATCGTTTGGTATCTAATAAAAAAGGTTAGAAAAAACAAAACATTTATCTTAGGTTGATGCAAAATATAAAGAATAACAGAGAATTAAAATTACTCTTTATTAGTGATAACAAATTTTTGGACAGTGGAAGTTCTTCCATCTTTGAAATTATTGTCCAAGGAGGAGAATGTTAGACATTTTTCATAAAGTTAGACAACAATTAATTGCATTTTATCGGCTTTCAATAGCTTATTGGTTAAGTTACGTAATTTAATCCAAATATAAAAAAAAATAAAGTGACACAATAAATGATCTAATTCAATGGGTCAAAGTCTAAGAGGAAAATGAGCTCCAATTAGTGTGAACCGAACTTATATCGAGCCTGTGATAGGAAAGCCTGATATGGAAATTATATAAAGAGATTAAGTTCTCCAGCAATTGCTCATGTCATTCACAAGTATCAAGATTCTCTAACTCGTTGGGAGCAAGGACGGAGCCACAATGGGAGCAAGTGGGGGCAATTGCCCCCACTGGATCCAAGAAAATTTACAGAAAAAAGTTATCATTTTAAATTTTTAACCAATAAAAAAATTAAAATTTTGTTATTATTAAAATTTTGCCCCCACTCAAATTTTTTTTTTGCCTTTAATAAAATTTTGCCCCCACTCAAAAAATTTTCTGGATCCGTTCCTAGTTGGGAGAGCTTACGTTATAAGAACTCTGGCATTAACCACATGCCGATGAGAAATTCCAGTGAAAGTCCCAGTTGATTCGAACCCGTTACGGCCTTGGAAAACTCGTCTGAAGTGTAATGGAACCGAAAACTGTTATTTCCGCATTTACTTTATTTGTTTCCCTTTCACTTACGATCCGTGACACATAATAAGATTCATGTTACATGTTACACTAAAAACGTATCTGATTGTGATCAAAAGTCTTGTCGTTTTTAGCCATTAATTCTTCTGTTCTCTCCTTCCTTGTATAGTGGTTCCAGGATATTATCTGTCTTCGCCGGATAGATTAGCTCTTCTTTTAATTGTGCATTAAAAACAGTCCGAAGGAAAATAAGATTTTGCACATGCAATGCGTAACTTTTTTACAATGAGCGGACAATATGCTCAATCAAACCGCTTGGCCAGGCTCCTAAGGACATACAGATTATTCTTTTCACAAGCTAGTTTGGTGAATAGACATAATGCAGAGGCAGCAATTGACTAGGCTACTGCCACACACCCATGCACACAACAATGAAAAGAAAAAGAAAAATTTGCACCAACACTTGACAGGATTACATAACATTGGCAACTTCAAAACCTTATATTAAAACAAGAAGGTAGCGACTAGCGACAACACAAGGATTCCATTATTACGAGCCTCGCCTTGGAATTTTCTAGTAACCCATTAATCCAACCAAAGTCCGAACGCCACAACTTTCTACCACAATAACTAATACGTTCAAACTTCTGGCTGCCGTTAGCTTTTGATAACAACTTCTGGAACACTAACTTCCACCATGCGAGTTATGCTGTTGATAATCTTTGGTGGCACCATACCATTGCTGTGGGAAACTGCCAGCTGCTTGTCATAATATGAAAGATGAACTCCCAATGCAGCTCTGCCTGACGGGTCAAGATTGTCCGACCACGCAGCGTCCCATTCCACAGCTTTGGCAGTGCTACATGCTACACTAGCTCCTCCAGGAACAGTCAACCTGGCTGAGTTCTGCTAGAAATATAGCAAGATTAGTATCAGGACTTGACTGTTTTGCTGTAATGGTTATCAGTTTGATTAAATTACCTGTGGGAAAAACCTCTCAAAGATCATTCTGTAGTAGTAAGCTTCTTTGGTAGGAGGGGTGTTATGTGGGAAGATGTGTGTAGCATTCTGCATCATTCTGTCTGTCACCTGAAAGTATTATTTAGGATTTTATAAACCTTCTATAATTAACGAAAATTTATGTCATCGAAGGTTAATCATTTATGTACATGTTGACTAGCATGAGCCTTAAGACCATCTATCCAGCTGTAGCCGACACCATCACTAAATTGCTCCTTCTGCCTGTATAGAATATGCTGCAAGAATTGGAAGATAGCATTTTAAACAAAGTCACCGAGTAGTTTAATTGATGTAAAGCAATGGCATATGGTTCTTATGTACCTTGGGCAGATAGGGATGCTCCTCATCATCGAAGGCTTTCCTAAGAGCCCATTTTTCAATGTGTCCTTGTTCTGGTTTAATCTGAAATTGAACGAAATCTCTTAAAACCATTATTGGAGTAGCTACAAAATTTAAAGAAAAAAATGCAACTGTAAGAAACACCCCTTAAATGATGGCGGAAAAGAAATGAACGGTTGTATTTACCATCTTCCACTCAGTGTCAATGGCCATTGCAACATTGATAAACTCCTTATCTAGGAAAGGTACTCGAACTTCCAAACCCCAAGCTGACGTTGCTTTGTTAGCTCGCAAGCAGTCAAATTGATGGAGGGCCTTGATCTGCAAAAAGGAAAGAATAATTGAGTAGAATTATCTACTCACATGTCTTTACTTATCTTTCGTGGGTGAGCTTTGGAGCAACTAATAAGATTACTCCTTTGTGACTGAAATATCACAATTTCGAATTTCAGAAACAGCCTCTTTATAAAATACAAATAAAAAGCTGCATAAATTGATAACCCTCCTCACAAAGCAGAGAGCCTTGCGCAATATGCAGCCCTTATGTCTTTACTTATCTTTCAATGAGCACCTAAAAAATGTGCCAAATGTGGTTATACAGTTACCTTGCGGCATGTTTCTTGATGAAACTCTTCTTTGTTAGGCGCCTTGTGGAAGTACAGATAGCCACCGAAAATCTCATCAGAACCTTCACCAGAAATAACCATCTTCACTCCTAAAGACTTTATTTTCCTTGACAAAAGGAACATAGGGGTACTTGCTCTAATAGTTGTAACATCATATGTTTCAATATGGTAGATGACATCTTCAATGGCATCAATTCCATCCTGTACCGTTGTCATGTACCAAAGACATACAGTTAATATTCTGCTGTTGTCTTAAACATATCATGTAAGTCGTGTCCTTAACATTCGGGTTTCTAGTACCTGAACTGTGAAATGAAATTCATGGTGAGCAGTTCCCAAGTAATCTGCAACTTCCTTTGCAGCCTTCAGATCAGGTGAACCCTGCTTAAGAATAGGAAACTTCATCAAGGATAGAATCTCTTGAAGAAGAGTGGTAATTTTGTGATAATTGCAATTGGCACTCACCTCTAGGCCAACACAAAAAGAATGGAGCTGCTCTCCCCACCGCTGGGCAGCTATGGTTCCTGCTAAATGGCGAGCTGTGATAGAGGCAACTAAAGATGAATCTAAGCCACCGGATAGCAAAACCCCAAAAGGCACATCAGTCATAAGTCTTTTGATGACAGCCTGCACGGATTGTATTTGGTGATGAGTTATAATCCCACGGATATCCTCTTATTTGATGTTTTTACAGTAACAGCGTGTGTTATAGTTAAAATCTGTATCTCATAAGACTCACATTTTCAAATGCACTTCTTAGAGCAAGCGGATCATATGGAGCTGATGGAATAGCCTCTGAGAACCAAGGAGGATTGTACCATCTCCTTAACCCCCCTGACCTGCTGGAATACAAGTGACCAGGAGGAAAGCACTCAAAATGTTCACAGTCATCATTCAGAGCCTTCAATTCGGATGAAATCCAAATTGATCCTGGACACAACAAGATGAGATGAGAATTCATGGAATTTTAGAACTTGGAAGACACATAAGCGACCAAAGTGAGTGGAGAAGAAGTTACCATCAACTCCCCAGCCAATGTAGAGGGAGGTGATTCCAATGGCATCACGGGAAGCAATGAAACTGTTGTCTCGGGTGTCCAATAGCACAAATGAGAACATGCCATCCAACATGTCCACAAAACTTTCTCCATGCTCTTCATACTATTCAAAGATAAGATTTCAAAGGAAAATAAAGTAGAAAATTTTTGAGATGATTATAGGTTGAATGAATATCAAGATAGCTACCAGATGCGCAATAACATCAGAGTCACTGCCCGTTTTGAAATTGTGATGTGACAAACGCTTCCTTAGTTCTTGGTGATTGTAAATTTCTCCATTCACCTGTATCAAACAATTCATTTAAGATTCAGATGTTCTTCTGCAGTAGGAGGTACATGCATAGTTACGTTGGTGCGTTGCTCCACAAAACGTAGAAAGACAACGTACAGAACCCCCGAGTCCACTAAATTAACCCTGGTAGAGAAGGCTACCGTAACAACAATACTTTTGTCCTCGTTGAACAGAGGTTGATCACCATAAGCAGGATCAATGATAGCTAAACGTTGATGAGCCAAGTAGCAGTCACCGTGCTGGTAGAGTCCACTCCAGTCCGGACCACGGTGCTTCAATCTGTTAAAGGTGACAAAGCAATAGCATCCATAATATCAGTTCCTTGCTCCGGATCCTTAACAAATGGCCCCACTTTCTTCCCTACAAATCAATCAAACGTGATTAATACATTCGCAATAACAAGAATGAAAGAGAAATTTGCCTGCGAGACAGCTCCAGCACACGAACCCTTTTAGCTTGAGAATCATCGGAACATCCCAGAACAGCTAGTATCCCACACATTTTTTAATGTTTCTTGTAACAAGAAGGGCTTGGCTTGACAACAAAGGAACAGCAAACAGCTAAGAGAAGAGTGTTATTTTTTTTGTATAAGTAGTCATTTGCGCACCCACGTATTTATGGAATGAAGTAAGTAAGGAGTCCGGATTTTTTGTCCAATATTATGGTATCTTATTCTGTCCCACGAATCTCAGTCACACGGGGTCCGCATAAATAAATGACTGAGATTTATGGGATAGAATAAAACACCATAATATTGGACAGAAGATCACGTCCATCTCACAAGATCGTCTGTTCCAACACAGGGGACTTCTTTTTTAATTTATTTCTGCATCACTAAGACTCAGACTCAGACTATAGCTGTAATACGATAAATCTATGAATGAGTTAAAAATAAATCTAAACTAAGGAGATAACTGAAAATCAAAGTAATTCGTCGCGTGTGTAGGGGTCTAGTCTGGTCGCATTTGTTTTTTTCCTGGAAATGTCATTAATTATAAAAAGGTACAAGGCTAGTGTGACAAATGACGAGGGATGGGTTTTGTATCCAACACGCTTTACAATTCTCGTTGAATTGATTTAATTCGATCACGCTGTGAAAACATATTTTTTTCTAAATAAGCACTTTATAGTTGCACTACATTATTTAGAGGGACTCATGCACCCTGAAAATCGTTCAAATTAAGAAATTTATTATTACCTAAACATATATACCCACAGCTAGCCTATGTTCTCAATTTCTTAAATCATCCTCCCATTTTCCATCTAAAACAGTTCTACCTGTTATTAATAGTCACTTAATTCATAGGTCAAATTGTTAAGAAAACAAAAAAAGATTTGTGAAAACAACGCATCACATCAGAGAAATGAACAGAAACAATGTTGCAGCGAGACATGACATGGATTGGATTCAGTTATATGGACAAACTTTGACATCTACATGGTGACCGTAATATGAATATGACGCTAACAATTATCAGTTATAACCATGGTCCACAATCATTTAGATTTCATCATGTTTAACGATAAGAGAGTAAATGACTCTTCATTATTTGTTGACTTTCACGTATACTTCCTCAAAATTATTTGTATTAATGCATGTGTTTGTTCTTTTCCATTACAAGAAAGGCCTCTAGCCGAATGATTATAATGCAATTTTTGTTTGGTATCCATCCTTATTTTGAGACTGTTGGTGAACGCACACGGGTTTATGGTTTGTGAGAATGACGAACAAGTAAAGACAAGATGGAATAATCTTTGCCAGAGAGATACACATCCATGTAGAGTGCTACACTCCCGTATCTTGACTTACACGACCATAAAGTCTCTATAAAAGTGTAAAGGAACGTGTGAAGATCGAATACATACACAATCTTGTATATGCCTGTGTGTGGAAATCGTATACTCTTTATAATTGTGTACAATTGCAAGTGAGGCGGTGCTAAAAATACACAATCATTTACACGACCGTGTATAGTGAAGAAAAACTTATTTATTAATATAAAAGAGAAAAAAACCTAGTTTTTTGTTGAGAATGCGGCCATGACATCCCAAAGTGAGGAAATACATAGAGAGGCAAATAGTCATCCTTGTTTGATTAGTTTTGGGATTGGATTGAGTGATTATTGATTACGATATCAATTTTGGTTTCAATCATAAAACTTTGTGAGACAACTTGTTGTTGTGGGATGAGAGATCAACTTTTCTTTACAAATCTTTATTGAGTATAATGGATTTGCTTTTCGGTTTGTCTCGTAGTTTGTTTCCTCTATATTGGAGTGTTTTACGTAAATCTTGGTGTTTGTTTCATCGATAAGTTTCTTATTATGATATTTTTTGTTGCTATAAGTTGAAAAGTTCTTATTATTATTGATATTTGGTTGATTTTTTAGAGACTTATGTTATTGTCTCGCTATAAGTGGTATCAGAGTCATCATAATTGAAGGTAGAAACAACTCTATAGTCAAGTTAACGTCATCAAATTACTCAATTTGGAGGCCCATAGTGGAAGACCTTCTATACTACAAAGATCTTTTGATCCTATTGATGTGGATAAAGGTGTGAAGGATGATGTTCCTTCAAACCTAAAAAGATGTCAGATAGAGAATGGGAGAAGATGAAGCAGAAAACTCTAGGCACTATTAAACAATGGATTGATATCATCATATTCAACCACGTGTCTCAAGAAACATATCCTTTTGAGCTATGGAAGAAGCTAAAAGGTCTGTATGAAAGGAAGACAACTAAAAACAAGGCCTCTCTGATTAAGAGGCTCAAAAACTGGAAGTTGAAGGCTGGAAAATCAGTTCCAGAGCATCTAAGTGATTTTCAGGGCATAATCAACAAGCTTATTACAATGAAAATCATTCTTGATGATGAACTTCAAGCTTTATTTATGTTGAGTTTATTATTGGATAGTTAGGAGACGCTAGTGGTAACGATTAGCAAGTTAGCTCCTGAAGGTGTGCTCTCTTTGAATATAATTAAAGAGAGTATGTTTAATGAAGAAATTAAAAGAAGGGAGATCAAAGATGACAACGTGCAGACATTTGTGATAGAAAGCAAAAGAAGGAACAAGAGTAGGGATCCTAAAGATTGTGTCAAGTCTAAGAATTGTTCAAAGTCAAAAAGTGACAAAGATGTGGAGACATGTCACTATTGCGATAAGCCAAGACAAATCAAGAGGTTCTGCTAAAAGTGGAAGAGGGATAAAAAAAAGGTAATATCATTAGAATAATGGTGATGATAAAAATACAATAGCAACAAATTCAAGCACATATGATGAGTTGCCCCTAGTTTATGTGACTATTAAATACTTCCACGTCATCAATTTTGGTTCTGAATGGCTGACTGACAGTAGAGCATCTTATCATTGTATTCTAAAGGTAGAGTACTTCTCAAACTACAAGAGCAGAGATTTTGGGAGTGTAAAGATGGGAGACGAAGTTTCGCCAAGATAGTTAGCATGGGTGAAATACGAGTTCAAAAAATGTTAGATGCTTGCTGAACTATGACACATCCCTAATCTAAGGCTAAATTTGTTATCAAATAATGTGTTAGATCAAAAAAAAATTAGCAGACTTTTAGGGATAAGAAGTGGAAAATGTCAAAGGCGCAATGATGGTTACCTGATGAGAGTTATGTTGCTCACTGTACAAGACATACTTAAAGGCGTGTGATGGTGGAGAAGTATACACAATCGAAAAATAAAGTTCATCAAATATGTGACATCGATGATTGGGACACGTGGGTGAGGAGGGATTAAAGTTTCTAGCTGAAAAATTCATTATCCTAGTTAAGAACTCACAATCACTTAATCCTTGCAATCATTGCTTGGCTGGAAAGCAACATAGAGTCTCTTTCAAAAGAACTTCTATAGGGAAGTTAGAGTTATAGGAGTTGGTGATTCAGATGTTTGTGGCCTTATTGAGGAGGAGTCATTAGGAGGTAACAAATATTTTGTTACATTTATTGATGATGCTTTAAGGAAGACTTTGTCGTATATGTTGAACTCTAAGGGTCAACTATCTAAAACTTTCCAGAAATTTCATGTTATGGTAGAAAGAAAAGTGGAGAAGAAGTTTCGTGCCAGCAAACAGATAATGGAGGGGAGTATACTTCCAAGGTGTTTGAAGAATACTATACATCAGATAGCATTAGACATGAGAAAATTGAACCATGGACTCCACAATATAATTGGGTTCAGCGATGATAAACAAAACCACTGTAGAGAAGGTTTATTGCATACTCAGAATGTCTATGTTGCTAAAGACATTTTGGGGAGAAACAATCTAAACTGTGATCTACCTAATTAATCAAGCTCCCTCAATTTTGTTAGTTTTTGAGAATCCTAAGAGAGCGTGGACTAGAAAGGATCTCACATATTATTATTTGAGAGTTTTTGATTACAAGGTATTCAGAAATATACCCAAAAATCACAGAAAGAAGCTTGACTTGAAGTTGATGTCTTGCACTTTTGTTGGATATGTTGGTGATCAGTTTGACTTAAGAATTTATGACCTAGAAAAGCAAAAGGTAGTCATGAGCAGAGATGTGGTGTTCCAGGAGCACAAGAGAGGTTGCATCTTGTAAAGATAAAGATATTTGGCTCACAGTTATGAAGGAGGAGATTGATTATTTAAAGAAGAATAATAAATACGAGCTTGTAAAGCTTCCAAAAGGCAAAAAGGCATTGAAGAATAAATGGGTGTTTAAGATAAAAAGAGATAGTAACAAGCTAGTCAAGCACAATGCAAGGCTGGTAGTAAAATGATTCAGTCAAAAGAAGAGTATCAACTTTGATGAAATCTTTTTAGCAGTGGTCAATTTGACCTCAATCTAAACAATTTTAGGTCTAGTTACCTATTTGGATCTTAAACTTGAATAAATGGATGTTAAAATAGCCTTCTTGCAAGAAGATTTGGAAGAGGAAATATATATGAAGTAGCCATAAGGTTTCAAAGCTAAAGGCAAGGAAAATATGGTTCGCAAGTTAAAGAAAAATCTATATGGCTTAAAACAAGCTCCAAGGTAGTGGCATTTCAAGAAGTTTTTAGGTGAGAACTTCACTCTTCTTCTTCTTTATATTGATGATATACTAATTATGGGTAAGAAATTGGTCGAATCCAAAAGTTAAAGGAGGACTTGTTCAAATAATTTGATATGAAAGATTTAAGATCTCCAAAATAGATTCTAAGCATGAAGATAACTCGAGACAAGAAGAAAGGTGATTTCAGGAGAGATATATTGAATGAGTTCTAAAAGGGTTCAATAGGAAGCATGCCAAGCTAGTTACAACGCCACTGGCATCTCATTTCAAGTTGTGTAAGTACGCATGTCCCTCGACAAAAAAGGAGAAATATGGTATGTCCTTTATTAAATATTCATCTACCGTAACGTTTTTGATGTATGTAATGGTGTGCACAAAGCCAAACATTGCTCAAGTTGTTAGGATAGTGAGTAGATTCTTGTTAAATCTGAGAAAGTTTATTGGGAAGTAGTGAAATGGATTCTAAGATACTTGAGAGGCACATCGAAGTGGAGGTTGTGCTTTAGTAATGATGAGCTAACTAGAAGATTTTACGATGTTGATATGGCTAGAGATCTTGATGAAACAAATGTAGGAAAATCCCGGGAGGTACATCACATGTACCAGCAGCGGAAAAGAAAAATTTTTGTTCCCAGAACCTTCCCGAAAGCCAGGATCCAGGTGTCGGTATGAAGACTCAAACCTGAATAGCCAATAGAGACTATCTCTAAAGG
>JANKOE010000204.1:30740415-30756317 GCA_026284465.1 Erythroxylum citrifolium
TATTTATACAACTATACAAGTAAAAAAAATAGCAATAACTAAAAGTACAACAACTACATCAATTAAGAGTTTTTGTAAATAATTTATAAAAATATTAAAAGTTTGAAAATATTATATTATAAACTTAATAAACGTATTTTTAAAAAATCATACTAAAAAGAAATATAATAATTTATTAAACACATAAAAATAATATTTGAAATAAATTCATTGTGATTAGATAATAATTTTTTTACATTTACATTATAATTAATTGTTATAAAAATTACAAAATTAAAATTAAATTCACTTGTTTGTAGGGAATAATTATGAAAACATTATTATTGCTACATATTTTTAATAAATATTTATTGGGTCATATTTTATATCTTTTATTTTTATATAAATAATTTTGTTTAATTTATAGGTAATTTCATCTAATACTTTACTATAAATGGTTATGCTATAATTTATAATTTATGTATTTTAAAGAATACAACAACTTTTTCGAATTGTCTTAAAAATTTAAAAATATATTAAACAACCAGGTGGACTAAGGCCTGACGAGCTGCCCGTGGCCTGGGCAGGCTCGTTGACCTTAGCCCACTCGAAAAAAATTTTAGGCCCGAGCCCAGCCCGACCCATTGACAAGCCTAGGAGCTACGACTTACTTGAATGAGATGCAAGAAGACCTGATCAATAATTTAGGGAACCCCTAAGGATTATAGAGGAGAGCAAAGCACTTCAAGAGTACTACAAGGCATTCTACAATTATGATTCCTTACTGAAAAATCTAGATAAATGAGGTTAAAAGACGGGTGAAACATATCAAGTTCTTTTATAATTAAATAAAGGCAAGGAGGAATATAAACAAAATTTGCTCCCTTAAGAGGGAGGATGGATCAGAGGTGTCTTCACAAGAGGGATCTGAAAAAGGCAATATCTTATTTTGGAAAATTAATATAAACTTCATTTGAGAGCAAGTCATCGACATCTCTATTGAGTTCCTTTTCATAAATCAAATTTCAAAAGAAGAAAAGACATTGATGATAGCCCCTATAAGTGACAAAGAGACTGAGGAGGCAGTTTTTGGAATGAATCCTAACATAGCACTATGTTTTGATGGCTTTAGTGGATTCTTTTACCAAAAATCTTGGAATCTCATAAAGGATATGGTAGCTGAAGCTATAAAATAGTTCTTTGATAAAGAAAAGATGCTGAAAGAAGTGAATGAGACATTCTAATGCCTCATTCCAAAGGTGAATAATTTAAGCTCCAATGATTATAGGCTAATCTGCAGCTATAACTTCTTATATAAAGTGATTTCCAGAATTTATTGAATAGAGAATGAAACAACTCCTCAAACGTTTACCTAATGAAGTATAAAGAGCCTTCATAGAAGATAGATTAATTAGAGATAATGTACTGTTAGCACAAGAGCTACTCAAGGGGTACTATCATGAGAATGCTCAAGAAATTGTAATGTAAATATTGATTTTTCCTTAGTTGAGAGTTCATAATTCAGGTATTGGAGGTGTTTGGGTTTCTTTAAAAATTTAGGAGCCTAGATAAGGCTATGTATAACTAATTATCCCTTCATTATAGTAATTAATGGGGAGTCTACAACTTTATATGTGGATGGTAGAGGTTTGAGGTTAGGGGACCCTTGCTTCCTTACTTGTTCTTTTTATGCGTAGAATGTTTACAAGGATGGTAGGGTATAATACCAAAGCTAATCTAGAGTTTAAGTTCTATAGCAGGTGTAGGAAATTGGAAATTTTCACCTTACCCTTTGCAGATGACCTAATCCTATTCTCAAAAGCCTATGATGTGTTAGTAAACCTGCTAATGGAATCCATTAAGCTACTTAAAGAGCCTATAGGGCTGGTGATTAATAAGAGCAACCAGTTAATCCTATTATTGAGGTCCCAACACTTTACTGTGTACCTAATAAATATCACATGCATTCAAGCAAACAATCTCCTTTCATCTATCAGGATTGCCTATTGCAACAAGGAGACTTCAGTTTAGGTAATGCATCCCTCTGGTGGAGAAAATGCAAAAGAGGTTGCAAAATTGGTGTAATGGTTCAAAGAATATTTCCTGACTATAATCTATCTTAAGAAAGGGATGATAATTATGAATGGTAGGAGTGTTCATTAATTGATCTTATAAAGAAAGGCTTCGAAATAGGGTCAACAATGGAATTGGGTAAGAGCGATATGAAGAAGCAAGAATATTCAACCTAAAGAAGCTTTCTGTTTATGGTTAGTGGATAAGAACAAGCTTCCTACATATGATATATTTCCCCAGTTTTCGAACACTAACAAATGCAAATTGTGTGAGGAGGAGCCTGAGACAATTTACCGTTTGTTCTTCAAGTGTAATGAGGTCTTGAACCTATATAAGAATTGTTGAAGGACAGGAAATTAGCGTAGGAAATCAACATTCATTTGTGATTGGAATAGAATAATTATAGGCTCCTGATTCTATGCATAATTGTATCCCTAAATTAGTTCAGTTACTTAGAATAGCTCTCCGCTGAATTTATATAACAACAGACCTGTACAACAATAATATACAAAAATATTACAGTCCTTCATCCATTTGTTTATGGTATCAGGGAGTAGGTTCTAGTGCCTCTAGCTTAATACCTTCTGCCATAAACAACCCAAAACACCACCTCAGCAACCAACATGGTTGACACGGTTAAAAACCTAGAACAATCAAAACAGGAACCCACATCTCAAGACACGGAGGAGAAGGAAACACCATTGCCTGATCCTCTAGCCTTGCATCATTCGGAAACACAAGGACTCATCTTGGTTAACACACCGCTAGATGGATGCAACTACGGGGAATGGAGCCATTTAATATGCCTCAGCCTCAGCGCCAAGAACAAGCTCAGTTTAATCAACAAAACTGTGAAAGCTTTGCCAGTAACCAATGCAAGATTCCCATTGTGGCAACGCTGCAATAATCTGGTGAACACTTGGATCCTCCATTCCATTCAACCTAACATAGCTCGTAGTGTGATCTTCTCAAAGATGGCAGCAGCAGTTTGGAGTGATCTCCATGACAAGTTCTCTCAAAGAGATGTATTGAGAATCTAGCAAATTCAGCAAGAAATTGCCGAATGTCGCCAAGGATCCCTCTCTGTCTCTGGTTACTACACCAAACTCAAGGGTTTTAGGACGAATTGGGATCTTATCAGGAACCCCTCATATGTTCCTACGACATGTTGAAGAAGAATGCAGCTAGAGAGGAGAAGGAGAAGGTGATGCAGTTTCTAATGGGGCTTAACGAAGCTTATTCCTAAGTTCGCAGGTCGATCTTGATGATAAGCCCCCTTCTAGATACAACAAAAGTTCATGGTCTAATTCTTCAATAAGAAAGGCAGATGGAGGTCATAATTCGCCGAGAATTTCCACCGGCATCCCATGCTATGGAGTTCGCTCGTGCACCAACACAACAGATGACAACCCCCTCTTCTTACCACAAAGACTTGCGATGCACCTACTATAAACAAGGAGGACACTCAGTGGATCGATGCTATTATTTGAATGGGTTCCCAGTGGGTCACAAATGGCATGGGAAGAATGTGAAGCCCATAAATAAGAAGGCAACAGCTCACAATGTTGAAATGAAGAGGGAGTCAACCAATGAGAATCCCACCTTTACAGCTGAGGAATACAAGCAGATCATAACTCTACTCCATAATAAAAATGGTAACAATCAATCACTTGCAAATGCGACAGGTATATTTACACCCAGCTGTAATAATATCAAACATGAGGCACATTTAACATTATATTGGATTATAGATAGTGGAGCAACAGATCACGAATCACACCTTTCTCCTACTCACAATAAAAATAAGGCATCTCATGATTTTGTTGAACTACCCAATAGACTATTGAAAACGTTGGATCTATTCAATTATCACCAGATTTGCCTCTTGATGGAGTTCTTCATGTGCCAAAATTTCATGTGAATTTGATATCTGTGAGTAAATTGACAAGAAATTTGAGATGTCTAGTGATATTTTACCCAAATTTTTGTGTTGTGCAGGACGTAGACACAAAAAGGACGATTGGCCTGGGCAAGCATTTTAAAGGTCTCTACTATCTCACACCAACCCAAAATCCCTACCTCGTCAATCACATAACCCGCATTTCTGAACTTTGGCACCAATGCCTCGGACATCCATCTACTGCTCCTCTTCAACATTTATCTCAATATTTTCTAGACATTGTTTCTAATTCTACGCATGTTTGTGAGATTTGTCCCTTAGCAAAACAAGCTCATTTATCTTTTCCTTCAAGTTCAATAAAAACAGTTGCCCCATTTGATTTGATTCATTGTGACATTTGGGGACAACATAAAATTCACATACATTCAGGGGCTCGTTATTTCCTAACAACTGTTGATGATTTTACTCGCTTTACCTGGGTACATTTTATGAGTTTTAAATCCCAAACTCAAACTATCTTAAAATCCTTTTTCTCTTGGGTTAAAACTCAATTTCATTTAGATATCAAAATTTTATGTGCTGATAATGGGGGTTAATTCACATCAATGTGATCCTTTCTTGACAAACATGGCACAATTTTTCAACACACATGTGCCCACACTCCTCAACAAAACGGGGTAGTCGAGCATAAACATGGCCATCTTTTAAATGTAGCTCGTGCCCTTAGATTCCAAGCCAATTTACCGTTACAGTTTTGGGGGGAGAGTGTTCAAACAACATGTTATCTTATTAACCGACTACCCACACCTCTACTTTCCCACAAATCTCCATATGAACTTTTACATAAAACTCTACCAATTTATTCCGACCTTCAGGTTTTTGGTTGCTTATGCTATGCCACAAAACGTACCATGCTATTATCCTGGGCCCTGACGTCTCCTCTCCATCCCCATCCGGTACTCGCTATCCATTACAACGGTATGTCTCTTACTCTTGGCTATTTGATAACCATCGTTCATTTTTGTATAATATATCTCAACTGGTTGAGCTAGCAACTTATGAACAGGCATGTCATGATCCTCAGTGGGTTGCAGCTATGAATTATGAAATTAAGGTACTTGAGGACAATAAAACTTGGTTCATGGCTCCTTTGCCCCTTGGCCAGCGAGCCATTGGATGCAAATAGGTCTTCAAAATAAAGTATCATGCTGATGGTACAATCGAGCGCCACAAAGCTTGACTTGTCATGAAAGGATTCACCCAATGTGAAGGCATTGATTACAAAGATACCTTTGCTCCAGTTGCCAAATTAATCACTGTCCGCTGCTTGCTAGCCATTGCTGCAGTTTACTAATGACCTTTACATCAAATGGATATGTAGAATGCATTTCTTCGTGGTGAGTTGGTTGAGGAAGTGTACATGGTGCCTGCTTCGGGTTATCGTCGTCAGGGGGAGAACGTAGTTTGTCGACTCAAAAAGTCCCTTTATGGCCTTAAGCAAGCATCTCACAATTGGTTCCAACGCTTCTCTTGTGCAATTTAAGAAATTGGGTTTCAACAGTCAAAGGCTGATTACTAGCTATTTACACAGGTTCGTAGGGATTCCAATACTGTGATGCTACTTTATGTTGATGATATGGTTATAACAGGCAACAATGAGACAACCATCGGTGATCTCAAAAAGTTTCTCAATAGTTGTTTCAAGATTAAAGACTTTGGACCGCTCAAATACTTTCTCTACATTGAAGTTGCCCGTTATAAGGAAGGAATTACAGTTTGTCAATGGAAGTATCCACTGGACATATTGGAAGAAGCTGGGTTACTTGGAGCAAAACCAACAACTGTCCCCATGGAGCCTGATTTGGTATTAACTGAAACAGGGAGTGAAGCCCTCAAGGATCCCACTCGATATCGCAGGCTAGTTGGGAAGCTGATCTACCTCACAATTAGCCTGCTTGAAATCACATACTCTGTGAACACACTCAGTCAATTCATGCAGGAACCAAAGATACATCACCTGAAAGCTGCTCACCGCCTTCTTCAATACCTGAAGACAACTCCGGGGCAAGGATTATTATTCCCATCAAATAATCCATTTCAGCTGATTGGATACTCTGATGCCGACTGGGCGAGACGCCCAATGACGTGACAGTCTGTAATAGGCTATTGCATCTTCCTTGGCAAGTCTCTTGTGTCATGGAAGAGTACGAAGCAGGCAACGATTTCAAGGTCATCAACAGAAGCAGAGTATCAATCTATGGCTGCAGCCACTTGCAAACTTTCTTGTCTGAGATACTTATTAAAGGATTTACATGTACCACATCCTGAGCCCGTAATGTTGTTTTGTGACAATCAAGCAGCCTTACATATTACTGCAAATTCAGTATACCATGAGCGGATGAAGCACATTGAATTAGATTGTCATACCGTTCGTGAAAGAATCCAAAGAGGAGAGATCAAGACAGCTTATGTGCAAACTGGAAATCAAACAGCTGATATATTCACAAGGTCGTTACGATCACCAATGTTTCATACACACCTCATCAAGTTGAGTGTCAATGACATTCACACTCCAACTTGAGGGGGAGTGTTGAAGGACAGGAAATCAACATTCATTTGTGATTGGAATAGAATAATTATAACCTCCCGATTCTGTGCATAATTGTATCTCTAAATTAGTTTAGTTACTTAGAATAACTCTCCACTGAATTTATATAACAGCAGAACTGCGCATCAATAATATACAAAAATATTACATTCCTTCATCAATTTGTTTAAGAATTCTAAGAGTATTAATTGATTGATCATATTTAAGTTCCCAAAAGATGATGTCCTGGCTGTAGAATAATCACACTGGCTATAGAATTGAAAAAACAAGGATTGAGATAACTCTCAGCTTAAGTATGCTTAGTATGTGGAAGGAGAGCAACAAGAGAGTATTTAAAGATGGTGTGATTATTCCTATCTAAACTATTATAAGGGATCTTAAGCAGTAGATTAGAAAATAATTGCATAATATAATGGATATAAATAGCTAAGGACGAAACCCAAGATGCAAGATGAAAAGATAAAGCCAGGAAAAACTAGCAGGAAGATAACGCCGTAAACCCATAATATTCACATAATATATCACATGCATGGCTTAAAATATCCAGTTCAATGAGTCTGGAAACTAAAGTACAATTTATGGTAAAAATAGAGAGTTAGAATCACTCACAAGATGAAATTAGACGTGGATCACAAATACCTACATGCGGGAAGGAGCAAACTACTTTAGTTACAGCTTCGGAAGCACCTAGGCGGAATAAAGCCTATAAAAAAAAGATGCAAGATGATGAGAAGAAAGGTAACTGGAAGAAGCTTCGTCAAGAAAGTAAAATGGAGAAAGGGCCAGAGGAGTGCCCCAAGATGGCGGAAACGAGGGACACGTGTCTATGGCGTGAGTCCTAAGGTCAAGCCGTATGTAGAGTTTGAAATTTATAGGTGGTTTTGGTCCAATCACATGATGATGTAATGCACTATTTGTAAGTTACTTATTGTTTTCATTTTTTCAGTTGCCTACTTTAGTTTTGAAATTTAATAAAAGAATCTTTTTATTTAAGTTTTTATTTCTCTCTCTCTGGTTTTTAAAATTTATAAAAATTATAAAAAGTTAATTTTGTTTTCTATTTTTATTCTTTTCACAATCTAATTTACTATTAACTAAATATATTATTTAACTATTTAATATATTAACTATTAATAAGAATTATGAATAATTTAATTTAATATTAAATTATGAATAAATAATTAATTGAAATTATGAATAATTTAATTTTATCTAATATCTTATTTAATTTAATAATTTCAATAAATATAGTTAAATTTAAAGTATATTCAAAATATATAAATTTTAAATAAAATTATGATTTAATAATTAAAATATTTTAAATAAAATTTAATATATAATTAAAAATTAATTTTAAAATTATTTATTCTAATAAAATTAAACAATTTTATTGATAATTTATTAATAAATATTATATACATGATTAAAATAAAATAAATAATTAAAAATAATTTATCTTTAAATTTTATCTAACATGTAATTATCATCATTAATAAAAATATAACTATATTGATACTAACAAAATTTGAAAGAAAAATATAAACTAAAAATAGAAAATGAAAACTAAAAACTAAAAACCACAATAAGAAAACAAAAAAATCAAACGTTCCCTTAATTAATTATTTTTTTGAAAAAATCCCTTAATTAATTATTTAAATTCTAGAAAAAATACTAAGACAAATTTTCATGTCAAAATTTCAAATGTTGAATTTTTTTAACCGAAAAGAAAGTTCAATACAAATAAGTTTTTTGAGTAAATAGGATACATAGTCATTTTTTTTAATAAATTGTGTTGTACAGTGTTATTGGCTCAGGATATTTGGTATAGTTTGCATATTATTATTTTTAAATACAAACTTACATATTAATCATTTTTTTGGAGCTTTTTTTATTTTTACCAATTTATGCTTTTTTTAACTTTCATGATAGATTTGGACAAAGTTGTAAATGATCTTAAAGGGGGGTTGAATAGATCGATGAAACTTTTTTGTAGAGTTCTACAAAAACACGGAATTAATACACACGAAACAATAAGATAAATTAAATTAAGTTAAGAGAGTAGGGAAGAAGAGCAAACATTATTTTTATAGAGGTTTGGTGCTAAGACCTACGTCCTCTATCTAAGCTCCCACTTAGGATTTGACAAACCATTTTACTGTACACTTTTTAGTTCAGCGTGAACTTTTTACAACACACTTGATTTCCGGCTCAAGCTAACCTCACAATCCGATTTGTCTTCTGGCACAAATCCTACCTCTTCAATTCCGACTCAAGCAACCATTACAATCCGATTTGACTTCTGACTCAAATCCTACCTCTTGAATTCCGGCTCAAGGAACCTTTACAATCCAATTTGACTTCCGGCTCAAATCCTACCTCACAAGAACAACAAGATAAAGATAATGGAATAATGCTCAATACAGATTGTGGAACTAGCTAAGAGCAATTGAAAGCAAATCAGAAACAATAGTTGTATGCTTTTGCTTTTTGGATCTCCCTCATTTGATCATCTGATTTTCCTTTATTTATTTGCAGATTAGAGACGAATATGGCTATTGTAGATCTCCTAGCCGTTGCTTAAAATCATCATAGACGTTGCTAATTTATTTCCTTTCCATTTGTGGTTGATTGACTTCATCAGATTCATTTTGCTGTACTATAAGTCGACTTGTCATAGTGTGTAAGTCGACTTGTCAATCTCCATAAGTCGACTTGTGCAGTATTAGTCGACTTGTTGCTACCTCCAACGGATACATTTAATCAAATCTCCCATAATCTTCATTTTTAATGTCTCAATCATATTGAAGATGGTTTCCTTCTTGATTCCTCAATGATATATAA
The DNA here is from genome assembly GCA_026284465.1 of Erythroxylum citrifolium. Taxonomy (NCBI): domain Eukaryota; kingdom Viridiplantae; phylum Streptophyta; class Magnoliopsida; order Malpighiales; family Erythroxylaceae; genus Erythroxylum; species Erythroxylum citrifolium. Next base: position 30,749,817 of record JANKOE010000204.1, read on the forward strand.
TTTCTTCTAGATTTCTTTCAATCCAAAATACCTGCAATAAATTTCTTAACCAATTCTATACATTTTATTATTATCAAAACATACATAGGATTTAATTTGTCAACCACCATTGGTCCAACAAAAGTCAACTTCTATAACATCATCTTTCTTCAAAACTTATTAAAAATTAATATGACTTAAACAAAATTATAAGACAATAGTAAAATTTTATTACATTTGTAATTTTGACAGCCCTACATAATAAAGTTTTATTCTAATTCTATTACTATCAAATCAAATAAGAAAAGGAATTAACCTTTAGTAAAAAATATATATCTTTTCTAAAATCTAAATAAAAGTATTCAAGAACTTTTAATTCTATCTTACTATATTTTATAATCTAATTTAAGATATGTAGTTCATATACACGATTAACATTAAAAGCACAATTACCATTTACCATTAGTTTTATTATCAAATTTGTATTTGGGTTGATTTAACTTAATTTGTAGATTCATCATCCCATATACATGTTGGAAACTACAATTCTCAAAACTCAATTTTTAATTTCAATTTTTGCTAAAAAATTAAACTTCTAAATTTTAGCCCAACGTACTTTCATAATTCTTTCCAAATACTCTTAAAAGATGTTTTACTTATTAAAAGATTTAGAATGTTAAGTTGAGAACATCAAAACTTAAAATTCCCTCGTCAAAATAAGTTTTGGAGCTTTGATTCTTTTGACATGAGAAAGGGTTGAAATGATGCCCCTTTTAATAAATCAAAATTCTTTATTGAACTTATGTCAAATTCTAAATGTGCTATTATACTTTAATTGTTCTTCTTATGTAATGCAAGTTTCAAATCCTCTATTATTAAGGTCAAGTGTAAATTAAGGGCCTCTCTCTTATTTATGCAAGCAATTGTGATCAATTTTCACAATTTTCTATAAGTAAAATTTTCATTATCACTTTAATTTGGATCTTTTAGATTTAGGGATAATGTTGTATAAAAATAATGAGTTATTAAAGATAAAACCATGTTATGAGAAATTTGCATATTCATCCCCTCAGGAACATTCATTATGAAAACATCATTATATATCATTCTTTTCAAATTTCTCTAAGCATAACCCATCGATGTAAAGATAAATGATGGGAGTAGAAAGGGCATATGAATTGATGATAAAATAAATAGGACACAATAATAATCATAAAATCCACAAAGATGCCACCATGTCATAATTTCTTGCATTTCCTACTATTTAATAAGTGTTTGTATCATGGAAGCATTTTGTTTACCCATCACACCTAAACTAGCATCATTGTGGTATCTATTTAATGACTTGGTAGTGGCATGAAGATTTTGACATGATAGGATGTGCCTAAGTACCAAAGGATAATGGCTAAAGGTGTAAATTATCTCTTAACATCTTAAAAAAAGGTTTAAATTAACCATTTTCATTACCTATGTTTTATTAGGTCTCTATTACTAGATTGTCAGCTATTTGATGTGATATACTGACTAGGCAACATAGATCCATTGGGTGCTAATATGGATTTTTTAAATTTTTAAAAATTTAAATTTATTTTTAAATAAAAATAGCTACACTACTTATAAGATAGTAAACTGCCTCTCACACCCTCCCTTTTTCTCTCTTCCTTTATCTCTTTTTACATTTCAACAACCTACCACCACCTCAATCATCGACCAACCACCACCACTACCACCCCAACCTTTACCACTCTTGTCAAAACCTTGAATTGCCACTGCTACTACTATAACCTACCTAAACACCAAAAGTAAAAACATTAAGATAACCTTACTCATAAAAATTGTAAATCACTCCCACATATTGCATATAATATATCAACTAGCATATAAGGTTAATGTATGCTAGATATGCATTATTTTTAACACTATTTTCATAGCATATTACTTGTGTTTTGAATGAATTGGATGAATTTGATACTTAATTTAAGAAGTTTTGCCACTTTAGGTAATATTTATGCCTATAAGAAAAAGAAGGAAAAGTTAGAAAAGAATTGTATTTCAATGGATTTAGAAGATTTGGAGAAGAATCATGTAACAAAGCAATATACACAGTCTCGACTTAAGGATTGTGTATAAAAGTTGTTGTTTTATTTCTCTAGTGTACTTTATATGTTATGTGTTATCCCCCTTTGAAGAACACAATGTCATATATATTTATGTGCATATTCCTATATTAGCATTGTTAATTTTTGAAGAATTTTATAGAGTACTCAACTAGTTACATAGACCTATATAGCTTATTAGTTTTGGGCTTTTTCAAAAAGAAAAGAGGCAGAAAAGAGGAGTTTTTACCTAGAATATAATTAAAGAATCATTTTAGAGATATCTCACATTGGTCTTAATCAATAATTCATCATTCATTGGATATAGAGGAGGATTTCAGCAATTTTTTGAGATTTTAATGTTCGAGAACGTGATTTCTTTATCTTTTTTCCTTTATTGTTTTTATATTGATGTTCTTTGTGTTATTATGGACTAATTGGGATATAGGTTTAGGTGGGTAGAACCAAGGATGAGATATATTTCAATTCATTCTTTGATTAATGAAATTATATTTATTTTGTGTTTTATTCATGCTTTAATATTAACTAAATCGAAAGAAAAAAATGAAAGATTCAATATATGATTCATAAATCAAGATTCGAGAGATCAGATGTATGTTTAGGTCATATTGTGAATAAAAAGGATTAAGCAAGAGTTATCTGAGAGAAAGCTGTAAGATCTTTCTAGGTTGGGGTAAAACCTACAAGGAGAGTTCATTTAATGACTTAAGGTATTCTTAGGTTGTCTAGATTTAAAAGCGATTTTGGTTAATTAATCTTTAAATAGAGATTATATGGAATATAGTCTAGGTTTGGAACTTTTATTGGTCCAAGAAGTTAAAATAATAACTATTGTGATGTCCTCTTGGCTTTTCCCTTTGATTTTCAATATTTTCGATTCATTCAAAGTAACGAACTTTGTTTTTTATTCCCTCAAATTCAATTGGTGTGCCTAGTTTATCCATCAGCAAAGTTTTGATGATCATAGAAATCTTGAGAGCCAAGCCCTTAGATTAAGAGAACTTTGCATATAAAAAGAAGACTTTGAAGGAGAAAAGAAGCTGGGGAAACATGATGGTTGTAAAGAATATAAGGTCCTCGAAAGACTTTGCACAAAAAAAATGCCCATTGCATTAACTCAGGCATTGTGAAGCTCGTGGTTGAAGCTACTAATGTTGAGTTAAAGCCCTTCCTATTATCCACGGTGTAGTTAAATCAATTTGAAGGTTTACCATCTGAAGACCCTATCCTATTTCTAAGAATGTCCTTGGAGTATTGTGATATGTTGAAACTAAATGGCATGTCTCCTTATGCAATCAAGCTTCAATTATCGCCATTTTCGCTAAGTAATAAAACTACGTGTTTTTAATAAAGTATTTCCCTCTAAGCAAGATTGCACAGATAAGAAACCAAATCACCACCTTTTATTAAAGGGAAATTGGGTCTTTATATAAGGTTTGTAAGAGATACAAGGAGCTATTGAGGTCTTGTCCCTACCATGGAATAGAGGAGTGGCTCTTCAAACATTTTGTAATGGAATGAACTACAACTAAAAGATTTAAGTGAATGATGTTGTTAGTGGAGCTTTAGTAACAAGATAGTGGATGGAGCATATAACCTCATAGTGGACGTAAATCAGAATCATCACTAGCGGTCAAACGAGAGAGCCATTCCTAAGAAGATTCCAAACAAGTATGATTTAGATACTTTGAATCTTCTTATTGTTCCAGTAGAAGCTTTGTCCCAAAAATTTAATACTATGAATTTTAATGCTATCGGTGTTATTAATATGGTTTGTGACATATATGGATCCCTAAGAAATTTGAATCTAGATTTTTAGTTGGGGAACTAGTTTATGCATGATCTGTCTTTGGAATATATTAAATTCATTAGTAATCCTAACCAAAAGAACAATCCATTTTCAAACACTTATAATCATAGCTAGAGAAACCACCCAATCTCTCATATGGTAACATATTTAACCTTACACCATAAAGTAAGCAACCATCTGGTTTCTATCATAAACCATTCAACCTCTACCACAAAAATCTAAGATTCACAACTTAAAGACACAACTGTGCAAAAGGCCATGTTTATTATCCAGAGAAATCACTAAGGCCTACTATTTGGGCGATGTTCTTAGATATAGTAAAAAAATATTTAATATCACAAATCATAATTTTTATAGGAATCGAACCATCTTTTGGATAAAGCATGTCTAAAGAAAATCTTTTTCTCTAAAAAAGTTAATGTTAGCCATCAAAAGTCTTCTTTAGCTCTTAGGTGATTGATTTTAAATTATTTTCACCAGAAAGTTAAGATCCAGACATCATCTCATTGAATTAAGATTTCGATGGACTTAGGGAGCTCATCTGGATTTATGTTTACTATAAATTCTTTACTTTTGTCTTTTGATTTTTCTATTTTGAATATGTTTTATGCTTAAACACTTTTTCATTGTTTAAAAAGAGAAAACTCTTATGGTTACTTTTTGTATATATTTATTTAATTCAATTTATGATATGAAATATATTTTTGTTAGTTATTTTTATTAGTCATAATGCTTATTTCTTTATATTGCATCTAATTTAATCTTCACTCTCTTATGGATGACTTGAGGGAGATTACTTATGTGTAGACTATGAATTAGGTAAAGGAGGTTGAACATGGTACTCGAGAAAAACCTACGTGTTCTTACTAGTTTTAAGGTGAAACATTTTATGGGTTTTTACAATAAATAATGAGTTAACTAATAGGAGGATAGATGGTTGCATCTTAAGAAAGTGTAGTTTTAGTGTCTAAGAAGTCTTGTTAGTCTAAAGAATGTATCTAATTTAGGTTAATTAAATCATGAAGTCAGAAGCATCACTAGGGGAACTACTCATGTAGAAATAGCTGTTTTATTGCATTGTTTTTTATCAACCGTCATATTATTTATTTCCTTGAACACTGTCTAGGCATGTAAGTTTAGTTTTATTTTTATATTTCATTATCTAAAAACTTACAAGATCGCATTTCCATTTATTATTGTGAGACTTGTTAATATTGTTAGCTTTTTCATCCATATTACTTTTTTTTATGGGATTTAACTTTTACTTGCCATTATATTGTTCACAAATAATAAATTCACTTACCTAACTAATGATTGACATATTTATACTGAAAACAATTAGTAAATTTTTCATAAAATTACATATCAACATAAAAATTCCACCAAATATCTTGAGTACATTCATAAGGTTTTAAAAATTTAGAGTTCTTAGAAGCACAATAGGTTACAAGAATTTAGGTAAATAGTTCTTAAATATTTAAGTTTTAGGTGTCATTTTACTTTTTTTTAATCATTTCACTTGAGTTTACAAATTTTGTCAAAGCTCCCTCTTCCCTAAAATTCTTTGAAAAATTATATACATTATTTTGTATTTTAGGTTTATGTTCTCATTTTAAATATAATCATTACTTGGCATTTGACTATGTTTGTGTTTGTCTAAAAGCTATTATATTTATGAAATTGGTTATATTTTTACTATTAATCATGTAATTTTTACTTAGTTATTTTTTTTTCTTTTGTTCTTATATTTTAAGCATATTTATAGGTTTCTATAAGTTAAGATAAACTAGAATACATCATGATTTTAGAATTAAGGACGTGCATGAATTAGGGTTCATGCAATTTTGTTTTCCATAACTGTGTAGTTTCACACATCTTTATTCTTTATTCATTTGTGATATTAGTATAGGTTTTTGACAAATATAAGATTCATATAGCATGCGTCTAGGAGACAAAGTGGATAGGGGCTAAAGTAAAGGATATTAATGGGTTCAATCTTTAGTATTTAAGGTGTTTGAGACAACAAAATGGGGTAGGTATCTTGCTTGTAAATGAACTTATATGTCATGTTGTTTGGGTAAAGAAGACTAATGATAGGATTATGTCATCAAGTATTATAGTGAAACGTGTTGTTTTTAATGTGGTGTGTGCTTATGCACCTCAAGTAGCATTGGACAAACAAATTGTATGCCAATTTTTCCATCCTTGACAAATTGGGTTTGATATGTGCTAATTTTGTGGTCGAATTGTAAATAGATTTTATGATCCATATCGTGGTTGAGTAATGGATGGAAACATAAAGAAGGGGATAGGATTTGTTTACATTTTTTTCTATTACTTTTCATTAAACTTGATTTTGAAATGATACGATTATTTCATTGTATTCAGTATATTCATTTAAAGAAAAAGGACAATCATATCATTATATTTATTCATTAGAATTTAAGTTTGAAACAACATATTGTTAAGACAAAACTGACTTAACGTATCGTTTTAAGTTTTGATGATAAACAAAGACAAAGATAAAATGAAAAGCAGCTGAATGAACGTCTGAAATATCGAAACTTACAAAGAACAGACGAAGCAACGTCGATG
>JANKOE010000204.1:30974892-31003351 GCA_026284465.1 Erythroxylum citrifolium
GCTTTTAGTGACAAAACTTAGTGATAAAAGAAAAGTTGTCACTATTAACATATTTATAGTGACAACTTAATTGTGAAAGATACTAAATGGTCACAAGTACTATTGTATTAGTGACAAAAAAATAAATAATCACAGTTAAGCCAAATAATAGTGATCATCCATTGTTTTGTCACAAAAAACCTCGTATCTATGACAAAATAATAGGTAGTCACAAAAAAATTGTCACTAAATGTCTTAACTCTTGTAGTGCCAGTTCGTGGACAACAATGGTCATTAGGATTGGCCTCAATTTCAACCTATGCTTCCTTCCTCCATCTGGACGACCATTGCGGGAACCTTCCCCCCCAAGCCTTACCTCGGAGCCGACAAACTTGTTTGGGGACCGTCCCCTGCCTGGAAATTCTCTACGGCTTCGGCCTACTCGCTACTTATGGAGCCCCTTCGAGCTCAACTCGATCGCTTATGGAAGACCATTTGGCAGTGGCCCGGTTCACAGCATGTCCGTACTTTTCTTTGACTCTTGGCTCAAGATCGACTCTTCTCCAACCAGCAACGCGCTTGCAGGCACCTTACTACGAACTTGGGCTGCTATCACTGTCATATGGAGGAGTCCTCGCTCTATGTTGTTCGCGACTGCCCAAAAGCGCGGAATCTTTGGCTTACTTTCTCTCGTCAAGCCATCCCTCCCACCTTCTTCACTAGTAACCACCGGGAATGGCTCACCACTAACCTCCAGACCCATCAATTGGTCTCGGGCCTTGATTGGGCAGCTATCTTTGGGACAGCCTGTTGGTTCTTATGGACCTGGCGAAATCTGGCCCTTTTCAACACTCAGTTTTCCTAGCCGAGTTCTGCCGCAACGATCGTTTTTAATTATGTCCGCCTGAGTCATCAGGCCTTCGTCTCGCTTTGTCGCGCCAGGTTGGCCCCTCGACCGCGATCCGAGCAATGTATTGGGTGGTGTCCGCCTATCTCAAGGTGGGTCAAACTGAATAAGGATGGTGCGTGTTGCAGAGAAACCTCGTCCGCCACTGCAGGTGGTCTTCTTCGGGATAGCTTTGGGGATTGGCTTTGTAGGTTTGCTCAGAATATCAGTAGGTGTTCCTCGGTTTCGGCTGAACTCTGGGGAGTATACTCGGGTCTCCAACTGGCCTGGACCCTTGGCTTTCGGCACGTGTTGCTAGAACTGGACTCTCTCGTGGTTACAAAGCTCCTCTTCGACGTCCCGCAGCGATCCCTGACTCTCAACCCTTTAGTCCTGGGCATCAACGAACTACTTATCCAAAATTGGGTTGTTCTTCCTCGACACACCTACAGAGAGGGCAACCGGTGTGCAGACTGGCTCACCAACCATGCTTTTACTTTGGGACTTGGGCTCACCACTTTTGATAGAGCACCCTCTGAGTGCGCCACTATCCTTATAGAGGACTTGGCAGGGATTAGCCTCCCTCGAAGGATCTTGTAATTTGTGTTTCTTCCCTTGTAAAAAAAAAAGTTCCTAACAACGTTACGTTGTTCATTATTTTCATTAAAAAGTTCCTAACAACGTTATGCGACGCTTTAAAAAACGTCACTAAAATATTGGTCATTTCGTGACATTTTTACATTTCGAAATGTCTTCTGCAACTTTTTATACAAAAAGGTCATAGATAATCGTATTATTTTTTAATTATTATTTTTCCATTTTTTCAAAAATCATTTTAATTTAGTAATTTTTAATTTTAATAATTATTTTTAAAAATATAAATTTTAAATCTTATTTATTTAATAACTAGTCAGGCGCCAAGCATTTTGTTAGGCACTTTATTGTTTTATGAATCATATTGTTTTATGAATCCTCATCTCCTCATTATCAACCAGAATTAAATTCCTTTCAATTACATTTTAGGCAACAACTAATCAACATGAGCAAAGATCATATAAAGATTTTCGTAGTACCGATTTCATATGTTTGAAAAAATTCTACTAACATGTGAACTAATATAATACAAAAAAGTATAATAAATCCTCATAATACACCTGCTAGGAAGAAAATAGAGACCAAGTACCAAATGTGTATAAAAAACAGTGAGACATGAAGCTTAGTTCATGAAAAATGGCAGTCAGGCAGCCCATAACTGACTGCATAAAATGGTTTACTGCTAAAAATTGCTACAAGAGGTTATTTTCCCAAATAAAATATGCTTCCACATACGTTGCCATGAGAACTGAAAGTGCTACATTTCCCTTTGATATGTAGGTTGCGACATTAGATGCCTGACCTCCAGGGCAACATGAGACCGGGATAAGACCAGTTGCAAGAGGTGCCGAGAGTTTCAAAGTCTAGAAATGAAAAGAATAGCAAAATCACCTCCACTGATGCTAACAATAAAAGGCAGCAGGCAGGCAAAGAAATATCCAGTCAATAATCAAAATAGGTCTAAAATAGTGTTTCTTACCTTTCTCCCTTCACTTAATTTTTTCCTGACAATTTGGCCCAATTTTGGCTGAAAAGGAAGGGCAAAGAATGCTAAGAATAGACAACCTTTGTATCTCTAGGAACTGTAGTTGAGCATAGGAAAAAGAAAACTACCTTTACGGGTTGAAAGAATTCATCAACAACATTTTGTGCCCTCAAATCCTCAGAAGAAGAACAAACTCCAGAAGGCATTGAATTTGAACTAGATTGAGTAGTGGCACCAGAACTGCCAGTTGTGGGACTTTGGCGTTTTGGTTGCCTTCTTTGACCCCCAGCAGGTGACCTCAACAATCTCCAGGTAAAAACAATTGCAACAGCAAACCCTGCTATAGCTCCGACCGATCGAGAATCCTATCACCAAAAAGGAAATGGTAATGAATCACAAATGTATTTTGACACCACATCAAGAGTACCCCTCACAGAAGATATATGTAGGCAATTCCACAAAAACAGATAAGACTGATAAATTTGCATTTAGGAGGTCTATAAGTCATCATTTAAGAAGGCCGGAATACAACAGATGTCTAAATAAGAAATAATACAAGCATACAACCATTTATGAGCAACAGAAAAAAACAGCAACTGGGCATTAAACTACCAAGTTGAATCCCCCGCAACATAGTCTGGTAACATTAAGTACTGTCGTGCCCTAGAAACCAGAAACTAAGTTTTGACAATTCAAACGTCAATGTCCTCCGAACCAGGTATAAAAACAGACTATAATTATAGTTGATGTTAAGAGCAACAGAGAATGCTAAACAGAAGTGGGTAATGGTGAGCTACAAAATAGACAATATTATACTTTATAAAATACAACAAAATACCCATTCATAATCATGACACGAACTTAGTTGACAGTGATCGTCTCCAGACTCTCGCTAAAGATTGAATAATACCTTTTACAGTTGACATTGTAGCAAAAATGAACAATCACTGAATCCAAAAGAAAAACAAAGATATTACAACTCATGAACTTTGCCAGCACCATATGCTTTATTTTTCAAGAAAAAGTATTTTGACCAACAATCAAATACCTTCAAAAAAGTATTTTGATTAATAACCCAAATTATCGATCTCTAAACAGTAATAAACGCAGAAACTCCACAAAATTCGCCAAAAATTAATAGGATAAATAGAAACGCGAAGAATCCAAAAGGAACAAAAAGGCGTACAGATCGAGGCAAAAACAAGTAAGAAAAAGAGGTGGGCTGCACTGACCAGGTTGCGAAGTGAGACAGAGAAGAGATTGGACATCTTAATGGTTAGATAAGCCCCAAAGCGTTTGATTAGCTGGAAAATCTCTTCCTTCGATGATTCTGCCATTCCTACGCCCTAATATCCGCCGCCGTCCACCCTCCGACCACAATTACTACAACGATAAAATAATACCGCAACAGAACAGCACAGAACACGACAACGAGAGAGGAAACGACGTGGTATCTTTTGAGAAAAAGAAAGAAACAAAAGGATATGTTTTGTGTGATATAGTGAGACTGTGAGCTAACTGAGGTTGGATTGATCTCACAGCCCTGCCATTCCCATCCCACAAACAACACGGTGATCGATCGAGCGCTCGAGTCCAGGAAGACGCCTCTTGTTCTGGGTTTGTTATGTTAAATTGTTTTCCTCTTTTTTATTATTATATTATTTGAGAAATAGTAGAATTTAAATAATTTTAAAAATATTATTATTTATCTGTCTCTTTAAAATTTTTTGTTTTTTAATTATTCTTTTAACTGAAATATTTTTTATTTAATTATTTTTAAAAAGAATTCTTTTTCTAGTAAGTTATTAGTTATGTTTATTCTACTTTCTTCTTCACCTGCCTTTGTTTATTAAGCTATCCTTTTCTTACCTTCTCTTTGACAATCACCTTTAAATGTTCCTCTTGTCTTGGTTTTCCACAGTTTGACTCCTCTCCTTCCTCTCCTTAAACTCTTTATGGTGCTTTCCTTTTCAATTGCTCCTCTTTCTCCAAATTGGCCTCTTCTCTCATCCAAACTTATTGGTACTCCTTCTCTTACTCTTATCAATGGTATGATCTCTTTTTCTTAACAAATTGGCATTTGAGTGTTGAGTTAGCTAGATATAACCAAACATTTGTTCCTATTTATGTTAATTTCCATAATACTCCTCTTAAATACTTGTGCATCGAAGATTTCAATCACTTGATGTTTATGCTTTGGTTTATCTTCCTTTGTCCTTTCTTGTCTCTTATGTTTATATATTATTGATAACGTATCTGACCTGAAGTGGAAGAAGTTGACTAAGATTCAGAAGCACTTATGTAATCGTGTGTTTTTAAATGAATTTAGTTACTTGCACCATCTATGTCTATCTTTTATAACCAAAATTTAGATAAAATCACACCAATGAACTTATGGACTATCGATTTCATATTTTAGGAAATGATTATGCTCTTGTAGATATTAATGGTAATTATGTTTCTAAAAATAATGTATCAGTTGCATGTTATATAAACTTATATTTCCTTTAATATAACTTTTGCTAACATGGTTAGCTTTTATGAATTGCGAACTCCAATAAATCATATTTGTCTCAATTAAAATAAAAGGTAAAAGGCAAGTAGTGGTTGAAAAATGCAACCGATTTTTGTTATAAAAATGATAAGAAAAGTGAGAACTATGCAAAACAAGGACAAAAAGATCTAAAACATAAACACTAGAAGTGAGTTCCTATTACTTTCCCAACACAAAATTTTAAAATTTTAAAAGTTCTTCCATGAAAATAAAATGGCGGGAAGATGGTTAACTTAACAGTGAGTAAAAGTAATTGTTCCTCTACTATGCACTTCACAATTGAGGTAATATATAGAATGAAATAAATTATTAGGCGCTAAATTTCTTGGCCCTATTACATTGGAAGAATAATGTTGATAATTTTGCAATTGGATTAAGCTAGTATGGTCTATATTATGATTGTTGTATGCCATTTTATGTCTTTATATGTAAATTATATTTATTTTTGCCTTTAAAGATGTTTATATCACATGTTGGAAGTGTTATACTTGTGTTAGTATATATCACATGCTTTTGTTGACATGATACTAATAATTGATTGTAAGAGTTTCAAGTGTTAATGCTTATAGTGAAATTTAGCGTTGTATGCAACAGATATAAATTCAAAAATATTGAACAAGTGTATTATATTAAATATGAAATATTCTTTTTCGCAGGCCCTATTTTTGTGTTAAAGAGCGTCACTCGTCCTTCTTCTTTGTAGCCTGTAGTTGTCTGTCTATTCAGATAAGTCGTCCAACTAATGTCTACCATATGTATTGCTTTAATAGTATGAGAATTTGTGTTTGGGTTTTGTGAGAATGCAAAGGAGGTCTTGATTTTTACATTGTTGTTTAGAATATTCTTATAATTATTGACGAGTTTTTATGTTCTTCTTTAATAGTCTAAGTATTTATGTTTAGGTTTTGTTTGAATCATTGATGAGTAGATGTATGATTACATAAGTATTTACTGCATGTGGAATGAGTTTGAGATCATATAAATGATCCAATGCATAATAAACCCTTAGGACGATATATAGACTGGAAACCTGTGATGTAGCTCCCATGAGGCTTATCGGTGAAAAATTTCACAAGCCTAAGAGTCACAGCAAGAACTTGCTTTCTCGATTCATATGGTGTAACAATGCCATGTACCTTAGTGTTTCTTTTAATTCGAACTTAGTGCACGCAACTTGAATAAAAAAATCAAATAAGTAGTAAGTTGTATAGTTACGAAAAATTCACAATGACTTGAAGCATAATAAAACCCTATGAAGGTATATAGGCTAGAAACCCGTGATGTAGCTCCCATGAGGCTTATTGGTGAAAAATTTCACGAGCTTAAGAGTCACAGCGAGAACTTGCTTTCTCAATTCACATATGTAAACAATGCCACGTACCATAGTGCTTATTTAAAATCAAACTTTGGAAATCAACTTATAGGTGAGTAATTCAAACATGATTACTTAAACTTCAATGTGATTAATTATCACTTTTTAAAATAAGAGTTTTTGCATAAATGAGTAATGTTGATAAATCTTGGATGTATAGACGATTAACACTTGATGGTTTCATTTTTCCTGAGTTTGTTGAGGAAGTTGAAGCTTTTATTCACTATGCATGTTCTCAACCTGCATATATGGATGGCCCAAAGATCATATGTCTATGTAAAAAGTGCAAACATATTTTGTTTTCTTCCTATTGATGAAGTGAATCTCCATTTGTTAAGAAAAGAGTTTGTTCCAAATTATTTTAAGTGGACATGACATGGGGAGACATTGATTTGTAGGACCTCAAGGGGTAATGAAGTAAACTCGTCAATAAATGTGGATGAGTTTGAAGGGGGATTGGATCTAAAACAAATAATGTGCGTGAAACTAAAAATCCTTACATCTAAATGGTTTATGATGTAGCCAGTTACACCTTTAAAGAAAATATAGAAAATCTTGAAGAAGAACCAAACCTACATGCAAAACAGTTTTTTGACTTACTACAATCAACTGACCAAAAATAATGGCCAAATTGTGAGACAATGACTTAGTTATCTTTAATTGCTAGAATATTGAACATGAAGTATGAAGGGTATATATTTTTATAAATGTTTTAATAAAATTCTTGGTTGGTATAATGTATCATTGCCTCCTAATCATAGAATGGTGGATAATTTTTACAATATGAAGAAACTTCTTAAGGGTCTTGGTTTGCTAGTTGATTTCAACTTGATTGTTACAAATTGGGATGTATATTGTTTTAGGAAGATGATGTAGAATTACAAGAGTGGAAATTTTGTGGTCAATCTAGGTTCAAACCTAAAAAGCGTACTATTGAATAAAAATTAGTACCTTGGAAGCGAATGTATTATTTCTCGCTAACTCCGAGAATTTAAAGACTATATGCCTCTAATGTTACTGCACCTCATATAAGATGGCATAATGAACATGAATAGGAAGATGGAATAATGAGCCATCTATCGAATGCACTAGCATAGAAACATTTCAATAACACCCATTATGAGTTTGCAACTAAAAGTTGAAATGTTAGGTTGGGATTATTGACGGATTGTAACACACCACTATCATAAAGCATATACCCAAACATCCACAAGATATTCGAGAACATACCTTATGAGAATGGCATGTTAGAACAATCACGTTCACTTAAGGTGGCAACATACAGAACACATGTATTCAAAAGATCATTTTTTCCATTTCATTCACAAACATAAACATTCATTATGTTATTATACTCATATTTCATGTATATACGTAATACATAACATGTGAGAGTTCACAACTCTATACAAAATGTACAACATGAAATGGGATGCTAGACCTAAAATGTTTTAACTAGACTCTTCAAAATCAGCTGACCAGCCCTTTGAGCCATTCTTGTTTTCAAAATTGACAATATTAGACTGTTACTAGATTGCCTAGAAGCTAGGTCTCCTTAGTACCTGAAAATCAACGTTGCAATTTTGATGAGTTTGCGAACTCAGTTAGTGAACCATCATCGATGTGCTCACACAAGTCAGAACACAAACATCACAAGTATATAACCAAATTCACAAATATATCACATTATTCATAATCAAATCCCATAGATCACATCATTCAATTTTATGTACCAAATCATAATATACATAATTTTTCAACAAGCACATTATAAATACAAACATTTCATATAATCATTTCAAAAAAATCCAATCATTCAACTCAATCATTCGTGTCATCAACATGTACATAAACATTGCATACCATTATATAAACTCAATTTAGTCATTCTTTGCAATCTATCCCATACCCATTACGGATACCAGACTCATTTTATAACTGTCCCGTACCCGTTATGAATATCGAGCTTATTTCATAACTGTCTCGTACCCATTGTGGATACCGAACTTATTAACAACTAAGCTTGTGGCTTTTGTATTTTATGAGCTTTAAGCTCTTTTTCATGTGGGTCACTTTGGTCACAACTCCTTTATCTGATCATGCATAATAGAGTAATGAAATGCAACAAATTACATATTATGCTATCAGTACCTTTTATTCAAAGTGCACAATCATTTATCATATTCATCAGATCTAAGTCCAGCATTTAACACTTAGTTGAGTACTCATTCCACTTTGCCCATACAAATTTGAAACACTTTCAATACAGTCCCGAATATCAAACTCCTCGAACCATCAATGTTATCAATATCATAATCATATCCATAACAGTTCAATATCTGAAAGTTAATCAAAACAATTCAAACATGGTGAGAAAACATCTAGGTTAACTCACTACACATATAATTTTAAACAGAAACACATATAATTGAGTTTACACATCTAGGCTGACTCACAGTACGCTCCAAATAAGCTATTACCTTGATGACCCGGTAATGTCTGGATGCTAATGACCAATTTATGCTTCTATTATCATGCAATACACACATAATTTACACATCACTAACTTGTTTAATCAAATGAATATTCAATCATGCACATGTATAGGTATGTATCCTTATTCACAAGTCTTAATCATACATTCATTATAGCTTATATACATCTAGTTTGCAATTAGGTTTATGCCTTAAGTAAGTTTGATTATTCTCAATTCATCAATCATGCATTCATCAATCCTTTTTTAGCATTATATATTCAAATAGTTTTCCAATTCTCATTCAATCATACTTAATTCATTGCTTATATCCTTTGGATCATAATTGTATTCGTAAGAACATCCTTAATCCATTAACAACTCATACTTCCCAAATTTATATACATTGATATCAAACAATTCATTTCCTTAAATTATAGCATCAATTAACATCCTAAAGTTATCAAATACTTAACTAATTGATTCAACATCAAACTAAGTTAATTTTAAGCCCCAATCAAGTCCAAATACATCAATGTATAGTGCCTTATCCTTATATAATTCAACAAGAACACAAAACTCAAATTTTCTCACTTCCAAGCATTGCCACGATCGTGGGCAAGAACTAATACATTTCCCACAATCGTGGGATAGTTGAACTGAAAGTTCACCTTTATTTTCCTTCAACTTTTCTTCTAAATTTTAACACCTTCATGATAGTCCATCAATTATACCTCATTTATACCTTAAAGATACTTCAATTTCTCATCAATTCATCTCTAATTCCAATTCAAAATCATTCAATTGGTAACTCATAAACAATTTATCTTTTATGCATCAAAATCCAAACAGAAGCTTTGGTTTACTTTTATACATGTAACCCTAAGTCTTTCCCATTTTAAGAACACTAGACTAGCACCTTTCTTTAGCATAAATTCAACTTCAACATACTTCAATTCTCAATCTAATTCATCTTTAAAACTACATATAACCTAGGGTTTCCAAGTATCAAAAACAAAACCAATTCATCCATTAAATTTTAAGCACACTTCATCATCAACTCTATATGCAATTCATCTCAATTCATCCCAAATCAATCATCATAAACGTTATGCTCACATATGTCATAATAGGGCAATCAAGCACTTACTTGTTCAGCTTAAAGTTCCCTCAGTTAACAAGCTAACCAAGCCTTACAAGCATTCAAGCATACACTAAAAACAAGATGGAAATAAAAGGGTTTTAATCACAAGATGAAGGCTGCATAATTTTGGCAAAATTCAAGGTTATGGAGATTGTGTGGGTGTGTCAATAGTGAGGAGGAAGAAGTAGAGATCATGTGACCAAAAACAGAAGAAGATGATCTTTCAAATATGGGAATCATGGGGTACAAGTGTGTAGTGAGGGGTGAGACACATGGTGTGACACTTGTCAAGTGGAGAGCTATGCCATGTGTCTTCCTCTCATGCTTCCAGTTGTCACCTAATGATTGGTCCATTTGTCACATAGTTTCCTAGGCCATTTGTCACTCATGTATTCAAGGCATTTGTCATCCAATTAGCTAAGTCATTTGTTACTTATTCCCAATGCCACATGTCACCATTTCATAGGTCTAATCAACCTAAATTCCCATATGTCAATTTCTCTTGCCTTTTGACATTTTTCCTAAAATAGATGCACACATCATTCCATCAATCACTCAATTGCAACAAAAAATTTCCAAATTTCTAATTATAATTCATCAAAACAAAATTTAAGACATAATCAACACATAAGTACATTATAGTCAGTTAAAACCTTTCATACACCAGGATATGTCAATTAAGTGCATATACTATCTTTACAATGTCTCTAAATCATGATTCATATGTGTATGTGAATATGATGCATGAAAATGAAATGCACTCCATGTATTCTCATATAATATGACTCAATCTAACAGTTAAATCCTTAAGTGTAGAAACAGGTTATTACACGTATGGATTCCAACTTTTTTGTCAATCTAACTAACAATATTTATCATGGCCATTCATGATTGCTCCTTATAATTTGCTTCCATAGATGTGTATGAATGAGGCATATATGTTCTTGACAGTGATTATGCCAGGGCATAGAAATTGAAAGCATAAAATTGATGTATTATTACAACCATTGGCATCTAAATTGCATCATCTTTAGGAATATGGTGTGGAGACATATGAAGTGTATCTTAAAAAAAATTTATGTTGAGAGCAACTTTGATGTGGACTATTAGTGATTTTTTGGCGTATGTTATGTTATCTGGATAGAGCACAGCAAGGAAATTGGCTTATCCTTATTGTGGCAATGATTCTGATGTATTTTATCTTCCAAATAGGGCTAAAACTTCTTGGTTTGACAACCACAAGAAATTTCTTCCTCCAAATCATCCATTTAGACGCAATAAACAAAAGTTCATTAAGAATAAGATGGTATAAACACCTCCTCCCCCTCACAAAGCTGGTGAAGAGATATTGTAGGAAATGACGAATTAGGGTTGTTGAAAGTTACATAACTTAAAACTGATGAAGTTAATACAAAAATTAGTAAAAACTTTAGTTGGAGAAAATGAAGCATCTTTTGGAATTTGCCATATTGGAAAACTAATTTGATACATCATTATTTAGATGTGATGCATATTGAAAAAATATTTTTGACAATTTGATCAATATCAAATGAACATTGAAGGGAGGACAAAGGATAATGTAAAATCACGAGCTGATTTGAAGCTGTTTTTTATAGAAGGAATGAGTTAGATAAAGATCTTTACACTGGTAAATATCCAAAGCATTTTACACTTTGGACAAAAAATAAAAGGCAATTTATGTGAATGGTTGAAAAGTCTTAAATTTCCTAATGGATATGTTTCAAACTTGTCAAGGTATGTAGACATGAGAAAGTACAAATTATTTGGGATGAAAAGTCATGATTGACATGTGTTTATGCAAAGGCTAATTCCAATTGCATTTTGGGAGTTACTATCGAATAAGGTTTAGGAAGCTATAACATAATTAAGGTTGTTTTTCAAAAGCTTAACATCATCTGAAATAAAGTTGGTTGAAATGTAAAAACTAGAAAGAGAAATTCCAGTAAGCTTGTGCAAATTAGAAGGATTTTCCCTCCAAGCTTCTTTGACCGTACGGAGCATCTACCCATGCATTTAGCACATGAGGCTAAACTTTTTGGTCCAATTCAATATCGATGGATGTATCTGTTTGAGAGGTAATTATAGTAAATATTTAAATTGGAGTTATAACATGTTTTAATCATAAAATTGTATGTCAATAGCTATTTGTAATATAGGTATTTGCATCACTTAAAGAAAAATGTCAAAAATAAGGCTAAGGTTGAAGGATTGTTATGTAATGCTTATTTAACAGAGGAATTAAGTACATTTTATTCACATTATTCTGAGTCGCATGTGCACACAAGAGAAAGAAAAGTTCCTCGTAATGACAATGGGGGAGGAACGGGTGATGTTGATGGTAACTTATCCATTTTCACATAACCTGGACAAATATATGGACGGTCAACAAGAAGAATATTAACAGAGGAAGAAATAGAGGCTACTTATGGTTACATTTTATTGAACTATCAGGAGGTTCAACCTTTCGTACAGTAAGTTGAAGTTGATTTTCAAATTGATTATTTAGGTTTTCGAAGTTAATGTTGTTCACAAATAAAATACATAATAATGCCTTTAGATTATATAAGGAATGGTTATATGAGCTAATGCCCAAAAAACACAGGATGATATTAATAAAGAAGTTAAAAGATACTTTCCTTGATGGTTCATGAAATATGTAAGTTTTCACTTACAATTATTGAAATGGTTGAATTATTAGATCAAAGTGTTCAAATGACATTATACTATTTAATATGATTTTTTTTGTAGGCCTCAGAAAATCCAATAGAAAATAAGTTCACATGTGATCTTGTGAAAGGACCTTTGCGAACTATTAAATCATATCCGGTGTATTTCGTTAATGGATACAAATTTCATACATCTTGATCATAACATGAAAATAGCAAATAATGGGGTTTGCATACAGGGAGAATTGACGGACTACTATGGTAAAATTATTGAAATACTTGAAATTAAGTACCCTGTACTGCCAATAAAGTGAAGTGTGATATTTAAGTGTAACTAGTTTGATCCAACTCTTAATGTTGGTACAAAAGTGCACAACCGATACAATCTAGTTGAAATCTATTAGCAAAGAAGATTTAGACAATTTGAACCTTTTGTGTTAGTGATGCAAGTGATCTAGGTGTACTATGTCACTTTTCCCAACTTACGACGATATAAGTCAGATTGGTTGGTCATATGCAAAGTAAAACCTAGAGGTGTTTTTGAATTACATAGAAATGAAGAAAATAAGAGAATTGAAAGTGAAGCGTTTTAGGAAGATGTTTATGAAATAAATGCATGTGTTACAAATAACGAGAACGAACCTTGGAATGATCTAAATAATGAATATGTTGAAATTTTTTCTAGAGAGGATAAGGAGGGCGAGAAATCTGAAGAGGAGCCTGAGTTTGATTCTAATTCTTTAAAAAAAGAAGATGATGATGATTTTGATTTTGATTTACAATTAAGAGATCATGATAGTGATTAATTTGTGTTTTAATAGAATATTATATGAATAAATCTATTATTACATCAACACTATAATGTTATATATTTAATTTATATCGTTTTATTAATGGAATATTCAGTAAAATGTGAATTTCAGGTTAAAAATAAGCCACCAAAGAGAAAACAGGATATGATGTGGCCAAGTTTAAGGTTACCACGATTTAGAGCCAGTTACTTTCCAGGTGAAGCATCACATTTTGCAGCAGCTACAGAATCAAGTGTTGTACCTCCAGCTACTACACATCCAGATAAGGCATCACCTTCTGTACCTGCTACTACACCATCCACCACACCTATACCGACAAAGATATTAGGGATAAAAGTTATGGATGAAGAAGCGACCTCTAGCTTGAAGCTAAAGGAGTAGATGGAAGAACTTACATCCCAATATTCAACAATTTGTGAGTGAGAATAAATGTATGATAACACCATAGGTTTATACTGAAGATATAGGTTTTAATTTGAAAATGATCTAAAATTGCTTATATATTAGGTTAGTTCCGTCTGGAATGTGCTCAAGAAACATAACATCTAAGTATAAGGAGAACATTGTTCTTGAGATTTATATATAAAAGAACGTCTCTCAAGTGACAGAGGATTTTTATTATCATGAGTTTGAGGTAAAACATATATTCTTTTGTATTTTTTATCTAATTAATTTTATACATTAATTAGATAAATATTGTAGGTTATAAGTATGTGTAGTATGTTTTTCTTTTTTTCAGAATTTTTTTTTGGAATTCCAAATTTGACGTAGTAATTTATAAAATATGGAAGAGGAGAGCTCGTATATATTATAGAGACTTTCTTAGTGCGCTACACAAGACTGGTGTACGACCTCCTAATATATCTAAAGAAATATGGAGTTGTTGGTAGCATTATTGGACATCACTCAAGGCAATGTCCATTTCAGAGCGCAATTCTACAAATAGACATGGAAGACTCAGGGTAGAGAGTCTTCCTGTACACACTAGAGGATCTATTACCCACAAGAGCATGCAGATAAACTTGTAAGTACTTACACTTTATATTTATATTCTAATTTTTTTTACTTTGAAGTATTTCAATTTAATTTGATGTGTGAATTTTGGAATGAAAATATATGTGTATTATGGAGAATGATAATGTTATAAATGTCTAGTGTCATATATGGTTGTATTGATGAGTTACTTTCTTTGTTCAGCAGGGGATAAATATCATAAAAATAGAGGAAAATCTGCCGAAATTTTTTAAAATTGTAGTTCACTTATAACATTTTATTATGATGTAGGAAAAGTCTATGGGCAGGAAGCCTACATCCTGTCAGTTCTTTTTAAATATCCACAATAAAAAGCAAGATGGTGTGACCTTTATGAACATTAGATGTAGAGAACTTAATGTATGCTAAATTTATTCTTAATAATTATCACTTATTAATATAAACATTGCCTCCTAATAGGACTAAATACAAAAAAGCATTTAATGACAATCTCAGCACTCTAAAGTTGTTGACGAGAGGCAGACATATCTTTATGCAGTGGGTGGTAGGGACCGTTTTGGAATGATCTTTGGCATAGGTTCATTTCTATACACATGCTATTCGTAATCCTCCATGTCTAGTACAACTACATCCAGTAGGCGGTTCGCATCTAATGAGAGAGTTGTTCAGATTGAGAGCACAGTACAGATACTGGCAACTCAGTTGCAATAGTCGATGGAGTACATAGTCCAGCTCCATAATGAGGTGGATGAATTAAAGGGGAGGGTAGCAACTCATCACAATAGTTAGACCATCCACCTTCACAAACTGAATAGCTTAATTTTGCCACCTTCAAGTCATTTTGTGTGAATTACATATTTATTACTGTAGATAATAATTTTTATTATCAATTAAGATAATTTTTACTTTATATTATCATTCAACTTACTGTTTAGATAAATTAAATGTAGAAAAAATTCAATATATTATCACTAGATAATTGCAGAAATTAAATATCAATTATAAGATTACCAATCAAAATTAAATTTACAACTTAAATTTATGAA
The DNA here is from genome assembly GCA_026284465.1 of Erythroxylum citrifolium. Lineage (NCBI taxonomy): Eukaryota > Viridiplantae > Streptophyta > Magnoliopsida > Malpighiales > Erythroxylaceae > Erythroxylum > Erythroxylum citrifolium. The sequence continues at coordinate 30,990,418 of JANKOE010000204.1, forward strand.
AAATAAAAGACAATAACGATGCATTTACTAACAAAATTATAATATCCATCGGTACATTTAGTATTAAATTTACCGACGAAATAAGAACATTATTTATCGACGGAAAAACTTATCGTTGCTAAATTTTCTGACGGAACTTCGACAACTTGTTTGTCGCTAAATTTACCAATGCACATACAAAATCTATCGCAAAATTTACTTACAGGAAGCAAGTTATTTCCTCTAAATGTTTCAACAGATTTTCAAAACTTAGTCTGTCAGTAAAGTTACCGACGGACTTAAACATTTTGTCGCTATATGTAGCGATAGAAATAAAAACGTTTGTCAGTAAATTACTGACGGAATATTTCTATTCCATTGCAAAAGATTACTGACAGTCATTTCTTTGATGACTCGTACGGTCAGTAATTTCCATTAGCAATTTTGCTTGCCGACAGAGAACCTTCACATTCAATCGGTAATTTCCGCTGCTAAACACCCATTTCTTGTAGTGGCAAATTGAAGCCAAGTTGGAGGAGTATTAGAGTGATTTTGGAAGAACACGGTTCAAACATAGGCCTATGTTCACTAATATGAAACCTACATGGAATTATGTGCAATATTTATAGTTAAAAGGTACATTTTACTTCTACAACTTAGCACATGGAGGAACATGGTAAAATATGGACTCATGTCCTCCTTATCTTAGAAATAAATGCTCTTGGCATCTTCGATAGATAAGATACATGAAGGACATAGTTTGAACATGGCTCTATATTCCATAAAACCTATGTGATATTGTGTTTGTGGTTGTTTTACAAAGGGAGAAACTCATATAAGAAACAGAATAGAGACAAACCTAACATTTTTTAACACAGTACCATATTATTTACCCATAGTGGTGTTAAAGTTTACATAAACTAGGGTTTTCGGTGGTGGTTAAAGGAACATAAGACTAATATGGGTTTGTTTTTAGTCCCTTATTTGATACTAAACCTATAATTTGTGGAATAATAAAGGAAAAACAAAAGAATTAAAAAAGAGAATATGTATGAGAGGACTAAAAATCAATCCAAAGACTAAAGAGACTCAAAAGCATATTAAGGAGAAGCAATCTTGGAAAATCAATATTCCATTAAGATCAATCAACAACGTTTACATTTATGAAGCATGAGCTCATTCTTATTTATTATTTCCTTATTGTTCTTTTTTTATTTTCCTTTTATTATGAACTAAATTAGGATATAAGTTTAGATAAGACTAATTTAAAATTTTATGTTTTGAATTGATTTATTTAATTTAATGAAAGATCCTTGTTATCTTAAGAATTGTCAGGTTTATATATTTTGTTAAATTGAAGGAATAAGAGTTAAAGAATCAATATTGGATTTATATATTAAGATCGAGTGATGATATGTATGAATAGATCATGACATCAATAATGAGGGTTGTATTGATTTCAAGAGATAGAACTACATTTTTTTTTGAGTTAGGGTAAAGCCTATCATGGGAATTTATAAAGCAAGTTAATGCGTTCTTAGTTTATTTTGATTAGAAAGAGATTTTGGTCAACCAACTTGAGTGTAGGAACTATATTGCTCGATAAAGAATATATTTGTAACTAAAGAATTTCTATCAATCCAAAGGGATTCTATTTCTAAATATATTATGTCTACTTACTGTTAATCTTATTTATTGCCTTCAATTATCTACAATTCTATTTTTGTTTATTTTACTTTTCTAATTCAATCACTCATTATGTTAGATTAGATAATAAAAATATGATTATTACTAACAGTTATGGTCCTTATAGGAATGACACTAGACTCACCTAAACTATACTATAGAAAACAATTAGTGCATCTGCCTTAGTTATTTTTTAGCATTATGTTTTATGTTTCATTTTATATTCATATCACTCTAGACGATAACATCATTGTTGGTATAGAGCAATAATATCCACCTTAAATACCTATGGGGGACATTTAAAAGTTAGTGATTAAAGTCCCTGATGTATAAAGATAAGTCGAAAGGTAAGAAATTACAAGTTAAAGCAAGCTCATCTCCACTTGCTACGAATATTCAATGGATCACATGGGCAAGATATGATCACATTTATTAAATAATTTTATTTGTTGATCTAGACACTTTGGCTAAATGCCTTATAGAAGATGAGCTTTTAATAAGAGGCTTTCCCTACTACCTAAAACACTAAGTAAAGACTTAGTTCCTCTTCACTGAGGTGGATTCTTTTAAGAAGTATAACCAAGTTTATGACACTTTTATACATGATTCTTCCCTCTATATAAAACAAACAAATTGCGAATGTGGATCTAGAGTTTCATATAAAAAGAAGGAGAAGCAATCCATGAAGCTTAATAATAATATATAATTTTTCATATCTAGTGCCCACACCATTACTACTCCTTATAACTAATTATGTAATTCTTCTATTAAGGCCTTGTACTAACATGTCAAGATTTGTTTAACACAGCTACAAGAGGGATGATATCGACATAAACGACTGAGGAAGTCAAGGAGATCATCAAGACATTATCTGAAAATTCATTAACTAAGGTTATGAAGGGAAAGTCAAAAGCTTTCTTTTATAAGGTTCAAGCATCTTTAGACGCATCGCAAGTAGCTAATATTTCAAAATAAATGAAGATTTTTTTTGAATCAAGACATGGGCAATTAGGAGTTTTACTATCAATGTGGCATGTATGTGCATCCTTTTCATGCATTCATAAATGTAATGCCTACCCCAAATTGCTACAATAATGTTAATTACACGTTGCCCATGGAGGAAAACAAGTTGTCAACAATTACTCCCCCAGTGCTTATAATCTAGGGTGGAGGAATCACCTAAGTGTCTTATAGAAAGAATAAGGAGTTAGTGTAGGCATAATTATGGGACCACCTAGGTTCCAATAATGACCTCAATTCAATTACCACCATATTCACAATGTGATGGGATGGAAAAGATGCTCAAGGGAACTATTTCTTCCATTGATTCAAAATTGGAAACTTGGAGAAACTTGAATTTTAATTAGGAAAACGTGAAAAGTTGAAATGGCCTTATTATATATCCATTCATAACTTAGAGGTATAAGTAAAACAGTTAGCTAAGGTGGCGAGTGAAATAAGTTAGGGCAAGCTTCCTAGTAACACCGAGGTAAATCCTACAGCTCAAGTGTTAGCCATTACACTTAAGTATGGTAACAATTTAATGCTAAATTTAAGAAGTTAGACAAACCTAAAGAAGCGAACAAGATAAAGAAAAGAAAGCTGGCACCAATTTCATCATCAATTGACACCTATCTAAAGCAAGAATCTATAGCCTCCAACATATCCTATGTGTCACTAATTTCATACCCATAGATGTTGAAGAAGATAAAGGATGAAAACAACTTTTCTTTTATATGTTTAAGAAGTTGCACATCAATAAACCATTCTTTGAAGCATTATCTCAAATGTCATCATATGTCAAATTTTTGAATAAAAAAATCCAAAAAATAAACTTGAGGAGTATTTTATGGTGCCTTTAACTGATGAGTGTGGTGTGATCCTGCAAAATAAAGTACCTCTGAAGTTAAAGGATCTAGGGAGTTTTGTTATTGCTTTCCATTTTGATGCTTCCAATTCTTATAATTGTTTTTGGGGTTATTGTTAATCTAATGCCTCTATCTCTCTTCATTAAGCTTTGGGTATGAGAACTCAAGCCTACTATGGTGTCACTCTAACTAGTGGATAGGTCCATTACGTATCTAATTGGAGTAATGGAAGACTTACTTCGTAAAGGTAGAAAATTTCATCTTTCTTGCTCACATTTGGGTAATGTATATGGAGCATGATATTGGAGTTCCCATTATCTTAATTAGGGAGACCTTTTTTAGCTAGTAGAGGGGCAATAATTAATGTGGATAAGGGTAAGTTGACACTTAGCATGGGCAACGACAAGGTAACATTTGATATCTTTAAGACCTTGAAAAGACATATTGCCCTTAATGATACTTATTATTGGATGAATGTTATTGATTCCAAGTGTATAAAGTTATTTGTGATAAACCTTTGAAATCGTGTAAAGTTTTATGAGTTAATGAAAAAGAGGAGGATTTTACCCCTATTGATTGTACTTTTAGGTTAGAAGGAAATCTAAATCCTTATCATTTATCAAATAAGCATATAGGCTAGATATGAAGTAATTACCTTATCACTTTGTTCAGGAACCTTTAGAAGAAAATTCATATTTATCTTATTAATGTCTCATTTTCTTATAGTTTTATGCAAAAAGACAAGCCAAATATGGAGGTTATTGAGCCTAAGTCGAAAAAGAAGACTTTTGGAGAACCACTAGGGTGAAGGGCTCAATGACCATATCTAGTTATAAACATTAAATTTAGCACTTCATGAGAGGTAACCTAATATCATAATCCTAATCTTCGTCCAATTAATTTCTTTTTTATTTTTATTAATGTTTGTTTTCTTTTGTGGATTCTTTTGCTAGATTTTCTTAGATTTTACCTTATCAATCTGGAATGGAATTGGGGGGAGATTTTTTTCACGATAATTGTCTTTCTTGCATACTTTTGTTATCTTACTAGTCTAACATTGAGGACAATGTCATGTTTAAGTGGGGGTGAGTTTTTAAATATATATTTTTTATTTTTAGTGAGTTTTATATTTGAATTTTTATCCTTTAGCTTGATAGCATAAGTATATACATAATTTTTAGTTAAGATAGGATTTTAAAAGTTAGGTGCATAATATAATTAAAAGGTTGCAATGCAAAATTGACTTTATGAATACTAGAAAACCAAATTATTAAATGATGATACTTTAATTCTACTTAAGTATCCCGTGATAAATTGTGCCTTCAAGCAAAAATTTTCTTTCAAATATGGATCCCTTATTTGATTTCCAGTTTATAATACTTTTATTTTTATCCTTTTGTGATTGCATGTAAGGTATGTGCAAACATTAAAATGATAAAGGTATATAGGATTTACTTTTGAGCCAAATTGCCTATCCTTTGCATATTAAAGCATTAATGAACTGTTTTGAGCTTTACCCTAATTCATGATTAGTATAGCTTTGCTTGTGATGTTATATTTTTTAGTATGGGGTACAAAGAAATAAGTGGCAAGGAGATGGTAATCTGGATCAAGTGGTAATGCAAAAAGGGTAATTCGTGCCAATTGAAAAGAAAGAAAATAATAAAAAATGAAATTACTGAAAATTGATCAACATTGTTTTCTTATACTGAAAAAGAATGAAGGTAGATTTTTGCACGATACGAGGTGTTGGTGGAGATTTTTATCAATTTTGTTACTCAATTTCTCTACTAATTTTGAATATTTTTATCTTTTCTGCATTTCCTTCCTTTGTTACCTACTCCCTTTGGCTCCAATACAACCTAATTCAAAGACCATTTAGATGATTTTCAAGTGTTAAGTTTGTATACATATACACCTTCTTATATCCTTTTCGAAAGTTATTAATACGATTTTTAACTTAAAAAAGCTCAATTTCAGAAGAATATTATGCATGTAACTTAACTAAAATTTCAAACACTTAAGTGAATAAGTGATACTTTATGAAGAAAATGTCAAATATGAAGCATTAAATATTGATGAAAGATGTACAATAGTGTTTGAATTGTCTTAATCTTATAGTGATTCATTTAAGAAATATTATGTATTTAAGTTATGCAATTTAAATGAGGCTTAAATATGTATATCTTATCTTATTAATTACTAAAATAACTAATGTGTGGAGGTTAATGTTTGAGGCTATAATTCTAGCAAACTATCAGGAGACTATAACACCTATATTAAAGATACATAGGAATTTGTAAGCTTATGGCATATGATAAATGCTACTATACAAATACAAAAGTATAATTGTTTCTTATTATAGTTAGGCTAGTTTGGTTAGCTAGATTGCTTTGCTTTCAATTGTTTAAAGACAAGCAATGAGTTAAGTGGACGAATTGATAATTTTATAAGTTGCATGTTTATAAAGGTTAATTAGTTTGTAATTTAGTAATTGATAGATGCATAATTAATCATGTTTATATCCCATATTTGATGTATTTTTGTTTGATATTTTAAACTTTTATTGTATATTTGGTACTTAATTTGCTCCAAGTGTGTTTACAGAGTATAATTGCCTTCATGGACTTAAAGGAGAAGAATTTGGATGAAAACACAACATAAAACAAATATTTGAAGCATGTAAGGGATGCACGGATGTGCAACAGTCTATGCAGTTCTCTCAAGCCATGTAGATTCACGAATTCTGGGTATTTTGAGCGATGCATAGTTTGATGCATGACCATGCATCTCTCATAAACCTAAAATTTACTATAAAAGGATGTATTTAGAGGAAATTAAGAAGGGCAAACATTATGAGGCTATTCCAAATGTGGAGATCATTCTCAAGGGGTGATTTTGATCCAAAAAAGTGGAAAACACAAAAAAAATCATTGAAATATCCATAGGAATACAAGATCAAAACTTTACCTCGCAAAAACATTTGATAGAATTGAAAGGGAGATTTAGAATTATGAATTCTCTATTTTTATTTGTTTTAGCTTTAGTTTATGTTTGATTTCGTGTTTTATCATATGTAACTAAACATCTTATTAGTGTTTAGGCTAGATGAACCCTATGTTCATGCTTTAACAATGATTTGATTCTTTTATTAATGCAATTTGTTCGATTAATATATTGTGATCCAATTGCGTGTTTTATTTATGTCACACCTAATAAAGGAATTCACAAATTGGTAAAGCAATCCTATAAAATTTAACTTGAGTTATTCGGTTGAAAACCTTAGGATTAGTTATTAGTAGACTCTAAGTCAGCTATTAAGATACCATAGGAATTTCCACAGTCCAATAAAATAATTGTATAATAAAAGATCAATTTGTTAAGGGTTTAGGGGGGTTTGAAACCTAGATACTAATTTTTTGATATCGATAGTTTACTAACTACTTCCTTAATTCTCTAATTCAATCTTATGGCTCATTTATTTTACTTGTTTTAGTTTTATTTTCTTTTAAATTAAGAATCAAAACCAATTCTATAGACTAGATAATAGGATAATGATAATTAATAGTGCTCATAGCCCTCATGGGATCAATTCGTACTTGCTGGCACTAGCCACAGTTATGCCAACACTTACAGTTATTTCATAATTGACACTCAGAAAAAGTCGATCAATAATTATATGACATATTTTATGTAGAATTGTATTATGCTTTTCTATATTTTATTTTTAAGTTTTAGGTGATAATTGAAGATTAAATCTTGAGAATTAAAGATCAATTCAAGCTTGACAATGTCAAAAACTTGGAAAAAATAAAGAATTAAGCAATATGACACCAACATAAGTCTATGTTAGACCTGTGCTAGTCATGTTTCTTTACAAAAAAATTTCAAAAAGGAAATCGTCGTTATACATAAAGTATAACTTGTTTTGAACTCACAAATATTTTCAAACATAAAATTCCAAAGGCTATCCAACACTAGTCTAGAAAGCGTAACAGGCACTGGACTCGTAACACGTAATTCAAGGAGGTATAAAGCCATAATTTGACCAAAATTAGGACACTATTATGCAACCTTAGTTATAATAACTTGGGGCAGCTTTCAGGAGGTGTGTGATAACACCTTATGTTTTAGTTATTGTTTTAGGGTTTCTTAACATCAAGAATGGACTGGGAGCAAGGATTAGAAAGAAATCAACTTCAACTTAGACACAATTGGGGATATCCATTTCTATCTTTTCTTCTTATCTTCCTCTTATGCTTATGTTGATTTGTTTTTATTTTATTTTCATGATGTTTAGTAGCTAAATCTTTAGCTAGTATTATGGATGTAGTTTGTGATGGATATTTCAATTGTTAATGTAGAAATTGTTATCATTTTATTGAATTTATTCTCTTTAATTTTAATCATTGGATTTGTGCCTAGCTATCATAAGTTCAATCTTTAAGGATTGGATGAATGACTTAAAGGTCAAGTATAATTTGTGCACTAGAAGAATAAACATTCTAGATTTAAAGAAATTTTTTTCCTAAACTAGTGTGATAAGTAAATAAATTAACTATACCTAATGAGTTTGATTAAGATTAATTTCTCATAAGAGATGTGGTAATTCCTTAATTGAATATAACCTTGTACCTTGAGAGAGGGCATAGATACAACAGGATAATTGTTATTTTAATCTTGATAATCAGTCTTGTGTGATAATTGGAATTCCACATAAGTAAACCTTAAAATTGCGTTTGTTTATCTTGATTTCTTTTGCAATTTAATTATCTTTTTTTTGTAGTTTAGTAATATAATTTCTTTTCATAAATTATTCTTTTATTTATTTTAATTATTTTACTAGGATTAATAAGTTTAGTAGTTATAACCCTCGTGGGATCGAAATCCTTAAATACTTCAAAATTATAACTTGCTACGATTAATTATGAGCACTTGCAGATAGAGATGTCACAACCAAAAAAATGAGTTTATGGTCTAATTATAAAATAGGAAATGTGTTAGGCACTACATTTTACCCAATTTAAATGGTTATCCAAGTATAAATTTTTTTAAAAAAAATTAGGACTTATTAAAAGAATAAAAATAACTTAGGTGTGAGGAAAATAAAAGAACATGATGAAATGAAGGAAATAAAAACATGTTGAATATATAGGAAGTTATGGTTTTATAACTTAGAATAAAATATCTAGAGTAATAATTGACACGAAAATTAAAACATGAGAAGGAATGATTAGTTTGTGATTTTACCTATGACTTAAAATAAATTGCATAACAGTGCCTAGACTGTGTCATAGAGCTTTAAATGCAAACAAACTTAGGCTTTGATTTTAAAGGTGAAGTTTTTAATTTGTAATATAATGTCATTTTGAAAAAAAGTGATGGAGAAAGAATTAAAGTGAAATTCTTAATCAAATAGAAGAAAAATAACATAATAAAATTTTATCATGAAAGTATAAACAATCTTAAATGTCATTTGGAAACTTTAGAAAACAAGATTTATGAATTAAACTATTAAAAAGCCTAACTGAACTTAATCTATTTATTCTAATTAGACTAAAAGCAATATTGGAATTTTAAAAAACATTAAAAAAGAGCCAGAACCAAACAATTCATTAAGTAAAAATAATCTTAAAAACCTTAAATGTCTACGAAACTTAGATAAAAATAAACTAAAAGGTGTAAGAACTTAATCTAGGATTAAAAAAAACAGAAAATTAAACCTAGTGAACCCATGAATCTAACTACAACTTCTAAAACTAAATTAAAAACATAAATTTATCTTAATCGAGCTACATGCCCAACTAAAACTTCAATCTTAATTACTAAAATAGAAAATGGCTTGTGAAAATGATAATTAGGTTTTGAGAACTAAAAATGGGCTTTTGAAAAGGTCATCTCATTTTATCTAAGATATTTACTTATTTATCTCTCTAATCATACCATTTTTCAGGAAATATAATCACATAAACATACATAAGGAAGAAAAAAAATTCAAACATCTTATCAAGATTGGCTTTAGGATTTGTGCTTAAGCATTAGGCATATTCAAATAGAATGATGTGCCTAATTTATTATTAAAGTCACCACATTAAAATATGGCACAAATACAACATATGGCAGCCATGTGACAAAAATACTAATCCGACATGGCTCAATACGTCATCCACATTAACGAAGAACTTAACGTCAGGCTATTTTTGATTTAAAAAAATAAAAGTTGAAGCATTTTAAAGTCACTTTTTAAAGTTTGGGCTAATATTGTAAATTGAGTAAATATTGAGATTCTTTTTATAATTAACCCAAAAACTAATTGAAGAGTATTATCGATGAGTCTTGATTAATAAAATATAAAATAAAATAAAACTTAAATTGGTAGGCAAGAGAATTAATAACAAAACAAAATTTAAAAGAGAATTCAATCAAATATTGATATTTAGATAAGTACTTCCTCTAGTATTACTTTTGATTTAATGATTCAATTAAACCTAGACTGGATAATATTAATTTGGACTAAGAAAATCTCTTAACTGCTAAAAGTGCATTCTCTTGAGTTACAATCTACTTTTTTATGGTTCACCTGCATCTCTACCAAGTCATCCCTTTGAATGCATTAAGATTTGTGAAATCCCATTAAAGATTTCATTCTAATACTAAAAAGATTACATAGATTTATTTTGAGTACCTCATTTAAACCCTATTATATAAGTTATTGTCTAATCATAAGTAGGTTCTCTCGAGGCATTAACAAGTGAATTTAAGTCAAATTTAATCGCCACAATAACTAAATCATATATTAAGATTAATCAAAAACCATTTACATAAATATATTTCATGTCGTCAATTAAATTGAATCAATTCATAAAAAGTTAAAAAAAGGTTTTTCCTATCTAAACATAGAAAAGTGTTTAGCCATGAATCATAGTTAGACAATAAAAGAAATAGACCAAAAAAAAGAAGATCATGATCAAAATTGAATTTAGATGAAAATCTTGATTTTGATGATAACTTATTCCAATAAAAAGATGTATGGATCTTGATTCTTTGATGAAAATAATTGAGAAATTAGCCTCTTGAGGGTTTTGAAACCTCCTGACGGCTAATTCAAACCTTTGGAGAGGAAAGATATGTAAAATCTCTAAAAGTCTTCCAAAATATAGAGTTTCTAAGTGTAGTTTTGAGGAATACAATTATTTTCTGCTTCTTATTAAAAGGTTACAGAGTTGTAGTATAAATACAATGTAGGAATCACCTAAAGAAGGAAACTACTAACTAGGAAACTAAATAAACTAATTTACAGCTATATCTACTTACTAATTACAAAATACTTCCTTTCCTTTTATATCTAAACTAACACTCCCCCTCAAGTTAGGGCATATATATTTATAAGTCCCAACTTGCTGATGATTCCATCAAAGCTTGGCTTGAATAATCCTTTTGTAAGGATTTCAGCTACTTGCTGTGTGGTTGGAACTTATGGCATGCAAATCACTCCATTTTCTAGCTTTTCTTTGATGAAGTGACACTCAATTTTCACATGTTTAGTCCTATCACGATGCACGGGATTGTTAGAAATGCTAATGGCACCCTTGTTATTGCAGTATAGTTTCATAAGACCATCCAGTGGTAGTTGTACCTCCTCTAGTACCTGTTTGAGCCAAATTGCCTCATAAATTCCATTGGCCATAGCATGGAACTCTGCTTCAGCACTATTGCAAGCCATTACATTTTGTTTTTTACTCCTCCAAGTCACCAGATTTCCCCATACACACGAGTAGTGTCCATTAATAGATCTTCCGTCAGTGGCTGAACCTGCCCAATCTGTATCGGTAAACACTTTAATGGTTTTTTTAGCCTTCTTCTTAAAAAATAATCCCCTTTTTGGAGATCCCTTGAGGTATCTCAAAATGCAGTAAGTTGCTTCCAAATGAACCTTCTTAGGAGAGTGCATAAATCGGCTAATCAAACTGATAGCGAAAGCAATATCTGGTCTTATGAGACAGATAGATTAACTTCCCAACCAATTTTTAATATATGCCAACATCAACTGGGTCACCTCCAACGTCACTAAGTTTTTCGTTGGGGTCCACAGGCGTGTCAGCTGGCTTACAACTTGTCATACCTATATCAGAAAGTAGATCTAGTACATATTTCTGTTAGCTTACCGCGATCCCCTTCTTTGATCTTGCAACTTCCATTCCCAAGAAATACTTTAGTGGTCCCAAATCTTTGATCTCAATTGTTCTTGCTAGACTAGCCTTCAAGTTGTCGATTTCTTCATGATCATCACTTGTGGCGATGATGTCATCCATATACACCAACAAAATAGTAATCATCCTACTTCCTTCCTTTTAAAGAATAAGGTGTGATCAGTCTAACCTTAAGAATATCCTTGTTGTTTCACTGAACTTGTAAATCTTTCAAACCAAGCTCAAGGTTATTGCTTCAAACCATATAGTGCCTTTTTTAAGAGGCACAGTTAGGATCCAAACTTAGCCTTAAAGCCAGAAGGAGGTTCTATAAACACTTCTTCTTCAAGTTTTCCATTCAGGAAAGCATTCTTTACATCTAGTTGGTGTAGAGGCCAATCTAGGTTCACTATAATAGATAATAAAACCCTCATTGTATTGAGTTTCGTCATTGGAGCAAATATTTCAGTGTAATCCACGCCATAAGTCTGAGTGAAACCTTTTGCTACCAATCTTACCTTGTATCTCTTGAGCGTTCCATTATAATTATTCTTGACTGTAAAGATACTTGTATAGACTTTAGAATTTCCATATGATTAAAATGTGAGATAAAACAAGAAAAAGAAAGAGACAAGTTTTGAAGAGAGAGAGTTAGACATAGGATATTTGATACTGCATTTCCTAACTCCTTTTCTAAGAGCCACGGGTAAATACATATCAAACTTGGGAAGATAAAGATTAGACTCAAGATTTAATGGAATATGATCAAAAGAAATTGTACCTGGCCATGGGGTTTTTTTCTGGGTTATGCATAGGCTTGGCTTGTTGTATTGCTTTTGATAGGTGCTTCTTAGAGTACATTTGACCAAATTTTCTTGTCATATTTTGGAGTCTATTGTGTGGCATCAAGGTTTCTAGTTATGACAGATTCATTATCTAAATTATTTGTGCTTAAATTTAAATCACTGCCTTGATTATTTTCCTCTTCCAAATTATGGTTGAGATTCTGAAAATGATTTCCTATAGATTGAAAATTCACACTTAAAAAATTCAAATCAGCCATAATTACCACCGAATCTTCCTGACTCCCCCTGACTGAATACTCCCCTTGAAGAGGAGGAGAGAAAAAAAGGTGTTTTTTCAAAAACAATGGTGTCCATGGTTACAAAATATTTTTAAAAAATTGGATCAAAACATTTGTAGGCTCTTTAA
>JANKOE010000204.1:31003451-31016336 GCA_026284465.1 Erythroxylum citrifolium
TTGTCTCCATACATATGAAATCACTTTGTTACGCTGCATTGGATTTTAGCCAAATGTCTTATACAACATCAGTGCATACTATAAAATCTCCAAATCTATATGATATAATTTACATCAACATAATTCTTCAAAATTTTCTTTACTTTCATTACTCATACGCTTTACACATTTTTCTTAATGTATTCCAACTATTCTTCTTAATTCTTCGAATACCGTTAATACATCATCAAATATTGGATCACTTTAGTTTCCGATACCATAGTGCTATTGAGCATTTGTTAACTCAAGCAATTAATATCAAATTTCATGTGCCTCTTGATTAACCCTCGTAATTCCTTAAATAACTGATTCCTCAATGAGGTACATTGTCTCACTTTCTTTTCAATCTCCCTATTGACTTCCTTCATCAAATGATTTTCTCTATTCCTTACATTTCCTTATATCTCACTTGGACTTATTCTCATATTTGCTCATTCATACCCATTTTTTCACACATTGTAGTTTATTGGTAGACTTAACTATTCGCCTTTGCAAGACCCAATGCAAGTAACCATAACAAATCTTCAATTGGTAGTTCCTAAATTTTGTTCTCGTGTATGTTGCACTTGTTACAACCATTTCCTTATACAAAAGACTGTTTTTGCAACTTGAAGACAATTGCGTGACGGTAAGATTGCCTTATACATACTGGAAAAATAGACATAAGTGAAGAGATAATCTTCATCTTTGTTTTTTTTAATAATACTATTAGTTCATGTGTCAAGTTTATAAATAACGACTTGCATCTTGAACCTCAAATTCTTGTCGAATATAGAAAATACAAGAATCGGCGTATACGAAATCATCGAGCGGCGTCCAGTGACCACAACTTGGAGCTTGTCCCATTTCAAAAACGTCAACAACTTCAAGGCAAAAGCTTCACGCGATTCTTCTACCCAGCGGCACCGATCAACAGACCAATCAGCCTTCCCGCAACGGTTATTTGATTTCTTCTCCATAAATAACATTCTTCAGGCGCACGATTTGACAAGCCAATCCACATTGTTGAGACTAAATCCTTTTTAAGGCACTTTACAGCAATATAAATAAATGCTTACACTGAAAATAAAAATACATTTGTTTTATTTCTCAATTGATTAGAGAAAAATTTTGGTTCTGAACATTTTCCATAAACTTGGCAGGTGACAGAAAACCTAGTCATGGAAAACTTCTGGTTATATAGGATAGAGTTGGTTATCTATCTCAGAAATCTAGAGTCAGGTGCACGACTTTTGACTTAAATCTGCCAACGACGATCAAACTTAGGTAGAAAGTCTAAGCAAATTAGAATGGACAAGTTGGCATCATAAATTTTATCAAAGAAAGTAACTAGGCTAAAGCACAATAACCTCAGTATGACCTTATACATGGCACAAAATGCATGGTCCAATGCCTTTCTAGAAATGGAAGCAAATTTACCATGCCTTTCTAGAAATGGAAGCAAATTCTAATTGACGCACTACCTAATGCGCTTAAAAAAAAGGGCAGAACGTGATTTCAAAGAGCTGCACTCACCTGAAAATATCAACCTACCTTAGCAGCAAGCAATTGGGACTTTTATCCACTTGCCTCTATAAAAACATTCACACAGCTAATTAATCCAATGCTACAACACAAAAGCATCCAGGTAGTAGCAATTATCATTAAAAGGAGAGAGGAGTATAGCTCCGAGTAAGTGAACAACCTACCTCTTAGTTTCCAGTTAAAGAACAACCTCAGGAAATGCAACATAACCAAAAGCCCTAGACTAGAATTCTTAGTACATTAAAAGCTCAGCACTGAAGTAATCAGTATGGACGTGAACGGTTTCCACCGTACTGATGTCTGTCTGGGCCAGAACCACCACCATCTCTGTAATTATCCCTCCGGCGATCTCCTCCACCATAGCCTCCTCTCCCACCACCACTGCTTCACAATAAACCATGAATAACACAAGGCAATGTCTAAAATATAGCATTACGATACACTTCCTCAAAATCAAACATCTCCCAGAATAGTATCAATTTTGTCGTTGCCTATAGAATAATAAGCCTTAAGCTACATTCAACCTCACTCCATGGATGTTTAGTTTATATATCTATAATTTTTCTTTTATTAGGGAGGGAGAACTAGTCGACGCTACTTCATTACATACAACAATTTGCAGAAATGAATCCTTTCAATGTTAGAAGTTCGCAAACAGAAAATTCAAATGCTGACCAACATGAAACAGCACTCAACTCAGGCATGTAACGGATTCACACCTAAAAGGATGAACTACTGGTTTGCATCATAACCAACCAGGAAAACAGTTGAATTTTCTCAGATATTATCCAGAAATCATTTTGATAAACTAAATTCACCAAAATTTAAACTTTCAGAAGCAAATAAAGCAAAGAAAACTAAATTAATAAATTCCAAGGATCTTAGTAAATTTGATAGCATAAAATATTAAAGAAAGAACTATTTTTAAGTTTAAGATGAAACATAACATTGATTCATACTAAAGTGGCATAATAAGAGTCATAGAAGTGGAAAATTACCCATATGCAGGGGTTCTTAGTGCTGTCTTTTCTGCCATGGCAACACTGATTTTATATCCTCTCATATCATAATCTGAACAGCACAAGCATTTAGAATCAGGAGAGAATGAAGAACCCCATTCACAGAGGTCACTATCAAGTATCAAGTGCAAAATTTTGAAACAAAACCATTTAAAAAGAATTCGAAATTAATAGTTAAAATTGAACGCCAAGTAACAGTAGGTATGATTCATACTGTTATAAAAACCACCAGCAGAATGTGCAGCAGAGGGGTCCTCGTAAGACAAAACTGCATCCCCTTTGTTGTTCCCCTTCTCATCTGTGTATATCTTTATATTCCATGGCCATTGATCTTTGTAACCACGCTTCTGCTTAATCCTTCCTACCTACATATCGATAGAAGGATTTATGTTAATGGGAAGAAAGCAAAAGGAATTTATACATAGAAAAATCCAAAAGATTTGCTGATCATATTACATAACTGGAGCTTTAGCAGGGGGAGAAAGTTACAATCAGATAAACAATAAAACAAAATGATCCTATATGAGAAGAGCTTTTATATTAAAACAAAGTAGAGAAAATAGAAAAATCCCCACCAATCAATCTAGAAGTTAGTCATTAAGTGATAGTAGAAATAGTTTAATCTCAAACGGAAAGAACTGGAATTACTTGTCCAATGCCGCCAAAAAGTTCTCTCAATTCATCAATAGTCACATCCGGTGGCAAGTTGGATATATATATTCTTGAGTTGTCACAGCTATCATCGCAGCTTCCATCACACTGTTTAATTTTTTCTGATCCATCAGCACCAGCACTCCCACCACCTCCCTGAGTCCGTGGACCTCCAGCACCATACCTACCTTCGTATCCACCAGGCGGACAACCTCTTCCACCACCCCTAGGATCACTTGGGGCATCAGCACCATAACCACTTGTAGGACCACCATAAGATGGAGGACCTGATGCAGGTCCTCCATTATAACTTGTAGGTGGAGGAGCTGCTTCAACTCCATAATTCCCACCATATGAGTTAGGAGGCCCCTGATAATTGCTTCCAGAACCACCATAAGATGGGATTGCAGGTGGAGGCACTTGATTATAGTCACCATCATCTCTTCCTTGGTTACTACCATAAGAAGCACCTCTACTCCCACCTCCACTTCTGTTATCATAACCACTGCCCCTACCTCCATCACCATAATTGACACCTCTATTGCCATCATAATTTCCACCTCTAGACACTCTATTACCACCATATCCTCCGCCACTCCCTCCTTTGTTATAATAACCACCAGCACTATTGCCGCCAGGGTGGTTGTTTCCACCAGCAGGTGAGGGTGCACCACATTTGTTGCACTCAACTCTTCTGGCGAAGTTCAAATTCCCACAGCTACAAACACACACACCATTTCCAATTACAAAGATTCAGATGAATATAGGAACATAGGTGGAGAATACATTTCACTTTAACCAGAGGTCTAAAAATTTTGAAGAAACAGAAAAACCTTAATACAGTACAAACGTGCCAACCAGAGGGAAAGGATAAAAGAGTTTGCTTACCTAGGGTTTGGACAAAGCCAGTCACCGTCTCGACCACCTCCACCGCGATCGCCTCCTCGGCCTCCTCCTCCTCTTCCGCCGCTGCGATCTCCTCCTTGATATCCACCAGGTCCTCCTGCAGATCGGATCCAACAACAAAAGAACACATAAAACTTGTGTAAACTAAGTTCATAATCCAAAAAGAGCACAACAACAAAGTATCAATACCTCGAGTTTGTGAACTACCACCATAGCCTCCGCCGCCGCCACGACCACCTCTACCGCCACCACCGCGACCTCCGTAACCCCCACGACCACCTCCTCCTCCACCACCATATCCCGCATCGCCTCCATAACCACCATATCCTCCGCTGCCACTGCCTCCTCCCCCGTATCCTCCAGTACCGCCATATCCAGAGCCACCATATGGTGGAGGAGCAGATTCGCCGTCTTGACCGTACATCGCAGAGTCGATCTAGTTTTCAGACGTAATTGTTTCTCTCTCTCTCTCTCGACAAAGAAGGGGGTTAGGGTATCGAAATTATCTACTTTACTCCAACCTCACTTATTTATATTTCTTCATATCCCCCAATATATTCTAATTTTAACTGCAGCAACACTAGCAAGTAATTTTAAATTTATGCTACCCCGTTCCATGACTTATATACCATCCGACCGTCAATACATCACGTCCACGTGTGCAGATGTATTTACTAAAAGGTAATTAGGTTTTAATATTTTGGAATATAACTTAATAATCGAAAATTTTAAAATATACCTTTACTTTCAATCATTTGGAAAGCAAAGACCTTGGATGAACTGGAGGTGAAAACGATTTCAATTTTCACTACACCCTTCAGTTCACTACTACGCTTAATTGAGAAATCGGAATTTCATCTTCTCACTTCTTGTACATAACAGAGGAAGATGCAATCAATACTCATGCATTATTCTACGCCTCAAGCAAAGTAGAAAAAGATGCAACCAATACTCATGCATTACTCTACCATTCAAGCGAAGTAGAAAAGACGCAATCTACTACACTAGGCCTCAAGTAAGTAGAAAAGATGCAATCGATCTGTTAACACTTTCATAGCAAGAACAGCGCCATCACTGATACCATGATCATACATTGGGAAAGATTGGCCCCAGAAATAGATTCTCTATGAGACGTCTGAATCTGAACGACGAACCTACAGTTACCCACTGATGGATCTACAGTCGTGATCAAACCCAGGCCTCCGAAGTTGCAGCTAAATGCTGTTTGATCATGCTGCTGGTAGTAGCTGTTATAAGCATATGATATGTTTCCAGGCCAGCTGAGACCAAAACAGGACCCCCCAGGTGAGAGTGCAGTGCAATCAGCGTCTGAACATGCGTCCACGGCAGTCGCAGTTGCATTAGACAAATCCATATTGTTGTTTACAACACACCATTTCTGAGGGAGATACTCCACATTCTGAGCATTAACCAACTTCTTCAAACCCTGGCCAAAATCAGCATGGTATTTGGCCTGCCCATCAAAAGTAAAGACTCCCCAATGTCTCTCAAAATTTCCGGTAGTTATGCTTATTTGATCCTCATCTAAAAGGCTGAAAATGTATATCTCAGATGGTGGATTATGAGGTCTGAGTGGCGTTCCTGATCTGCTTCGAATGTGATCAATCAGGCCTTTCATGAAAGTCTCTGCAACTATAGAGGTGGCATTGGCTGATCCATCAGTAGGCCAACCAATCCTGGCAACGATAATATCCATCTCAGGAAATCCAACAGTTGATAATGCAGTAACTACGGTATCATAACTCAAGTCAAAGCTGTTTCTGTATGTTTGATAGCTATCATTATGAGGGCTTATAGTTTTTTTAAACAGGGCAAAGTCAAGGGATATGTTTTTGTCTTGATGGAAACTCATAAAAGGAGATATTGTCACGAAGAAAGGTGAGTGATGCTTGCTTAGGAAAGTGAGGAGTTCAATCATGGTTTTATTAAGGTCAGGCCTAAAGTGTCCTTTAGATGGCTGATTAGATTTTGACTGAAATGTGTCTTCACTGCATGGAACAACAACCTTCACGTCGCTTGCCAAGTTAACTCTAGATAAAGCAGTTTGGACGTTCATGGCAGCCCCAACAACAAATGGACGGAACTGCTCCCCAAAGCTCTGGTGAAATGGTTCATCTCCAATTGCAACATACCTGTGAATAGATGATGCAGAAATTAACCAACTGAAGCAACAACACAGTGTAGAAATTCATCAGAAAAAGCCTGCGGGTAGGAAGCCTGAACATCTAATTCACAGAATGATCTTTAACTTACATCACCATAGAGCCCATAAAATAGAGCAAAGGATATTTTGTGCTGTCAAAAAGCATACATCATCAAAGCAAACTTACCTATTTGTGTCTATTCTCAAGCTTAAATACATTAACTTCTCTCCCAAAGCAAACCAAGTTAACTACAACTAGTGCATGAGATGATTGCATCGGGGAAGGGGAAAGTAAAGGTGGCATTTGTTACAGATACAAGTCTACTCAATAGTGACGTACACAAGCAACCACAGGAACATTTCAAATGAAAGTCCAACATTATTCTATAGACCTGATTATTACATACATCAATTCCATATGAGGAGGCAAGCTCATGTTTTAACACAAGGTGTAAGAAACCCCTGTACCATTAGACCAGACATTTTATAACCCCATATGCCATAAGAGCATCATTTAGACACAAATTCCCTGTGTTGCGGTTTCGTTAGTTTTCATCTGTTTAGAGCAACTTTGGAATACTTATTATGCACGTATCAAAAGACCAGCTAGTTTTGTAGATTTCAAAATTAGCTCTTGGGAGGTTGTCCCACTTTTGGCTTCATATGCTAGCCCAGGGCTTTTCATCTGTTTAGAGCAAAGTGCTGGTTTCCACCATTCCCTGCACTCATTCCAGAATCGTGGCCTAATGTGTTGTTTGGTTAGTGCCAGCAGTGCACCCACTATAAAATATACCCTTGAATACCCCAAGGTTTTAGCATGATTTGCTCCAAGAGTGATGCTTGGCTTCAATTTTCACAACCATTTCACAGCATAAGGCATTAAACCCCCTTTACTACTTCATAATTACATCATAGACAAGTTTTAGGTATGCAATTCAACATTAGATAACAGGAAAAGAAACCAAGAACAGATAGAATTGTGAGGATATGGCGATATGCAGCAGGCAGCTAATACAATATAATCAGCTTACAAGTTACACAAATGTGGTTCTGATATCGTTTATTTGTCTGCCTCAAATTGCAGTCAAAAGAAATTGAGACCTAGTATATCACTGGCCAACAGCCATATACAGCTAGAATGAAATGTAGCTGCCAAGCTGTATCCTTCGAGATTGCATGCATTTTCTAGGTGTTCGATTGATATACTTACTACAAAATGAGGAAGTCGAAACAGTGAAGTGGGAATTAGAGCATCATTGCTATCAGCTGTGTGCCTCTGTCCAGCAACAAGAAAATATTTCTTGTTGAAATATCCTCCATTGCTACAACAACACGAAACCTCAAAATCGTAGCTCCACCCAACTCATCAAAAAAAAAAAGAAACAAAATACTTAAACCCAGCCAGCATTTTTATCCCAAAACCTAAACAGAAGTAGTGATAGTGTCAAGAACTACGCGGAAGTGAGAAACTATCAAGACCAAAGTAATAGATTTCATGTGCTTAATCATGACATCGTTTCGTGTCCAGTACTAAATTAGAATACGCTGCCAATGACTCAGGTACTCACAAGGAGTGCAAAAACAAGAATGAAGAGGGAAGCTAATGAAAAGCATACTCAATGCGAACTCCACTCCTATCACTAGAGAAGTAGCGAGTGACATTATCGTGGACCCAGCTCTCAGCAGCCTTGCGCGAAGAGTTGAATCTTCTGAGCAGGGAATTAGGGATGCCCACAGTGACACCAATGTTGGATCCAGAAAGAGCCTGAAGCACAAGTGGGTCAGAATCGAAGAGCCTGACTCTGGTGATGTTGTTGGACTTCAAGAGCTGTACAACCTTTGGTGGTGGTAGCGGGTGCGAAGCCGCCGTGCCCCAGTTCACTCCGATGGCTTCGGAACTGAAGCCAAGGGTGGAGATGGTAGCGGCCACCAAGAGGAAGAGGAGACAAAGATTTGGAGGCATTTTGTTTAGAGGGAATGTTGTTGGTCGTAAAAGATTCGAACTGATACTTTTTTAAGTGGGTGGGTGCGTTGGTATTCTCCTATTCTTCATTTTTTATAATTTAATCAAGTGAAAAAAGTCGAGGATAACCGAACATGTCGTTCATCATTTTTGTCCTAAAATTTGTTTATTGATTTCGTCCTAATATTTGTTTACATGGGATGTTGCATTCCAAGTATGTCATAATACAATGTCTAATCAGAGTAATGCACTCAACATAAAACCTAGTAGCATATAGAATTATAGCGTATAATGTGTAACTTACAAGAAACATGTAAAAACATAAAACAAAAAGAAGAAGAACCAGCAAGCAAATGAGACCAAAATCCTTGGACAGACAGACAAGTATCCTCGTACACCAGTTGCTGCATGTCTCTTTCTTGCCTTGCCTCTTCGATATGATAGACAACTCGATGCCTTCGCCCTTTCCAACGGTAAAAACATTACCAAGACGGGTGGCAAATTCACGGCCCATTGCATCCTGGATATGGATAGTCTCCAAGTCCAAGGTTCCCGTGTGCTTCTCCCTGCTCTTAATCACTCAGCACGCTCTGTTCCTACCACCAGTGACCATCACTACATTTCCAGCGTCAATTTTATCTTGTTAGTCTCAAGTTCCAGCTTCATAGTGTCATTTGCCTTAACCAATGGGTCTGGACTCTGGATAGCGAATGGTCCTTCCATCATACGTGTTGAGACAAGGAATTCCCTTCCGCCCAAATTGCGCAGGACTAACTTTGCAGAGCTTGAACTGTTAAAAAAAAAAATTTACATACATATATATGCACCGGTTAGATAATAGTCTGTGTCTACTCAACCAAAAAATACATGTACGTGAATTTTTCAATACGAATTTCTAAAAAACAGCTAAATCTGCTTCATATTTCATACTGATCACAACTTATAAATAAACTTTCCTGCCTAATGTCTAAAACAAGAGCTCCGAGCCGCCTATGATGCATATCATGAAATCAATATCATATATGTTCCATCTTGTTAATACTACACTCAACCCCGTCAATATCATTGCACCAGCAGACAAAGAATTATGAAACAAGGTATAGAACCAAGGAAAAAATCAGCAATGCAACCTCGCCAAGAGTAAGGAGTAGCAAATGTTATATCTGCTATCTACCCTAAGGACATTCAAGAAGTAAATACAGGACAAATCTTTGCCTCATCATCTAAGATTGAGGGGAGACAGAACAGAACCTTGGTGTCATAAAGAACTTGGAAGTTCTCATTAGTCTTCGGAATTGATACATCTACAAATGAAAAGTCCACAAACTTCAGGAAGTTCAGATGTAAAGGAATAATATAAATTTGGTGTTCCCAAAACAAACTTCTGTCAAGAGTTCATTACACAGTCAAGACCACTTCATGACATTCTTCATCAAACTATGAAGGAAACCAATTTTAATGGGCGGAAGACATACTGATGAAGCCTGCAGGATATGTCTCGTCGGTTCTAACTTTTGCATAAGCCAACACATGCCTTTGCATCAAAATGGCAATGACCTCCCGGTAGGTGTGTGCGTACTTCCATCTGTTCCTGAGAACAAGAATCAAAGGGAAGCACTTCCTGGATTTGTGCGGCCCAGATGATGGCTCGAAGCCAAGATAAAGAAAATGAAAAAACTTCAGTAAACATTTCTAGAGAACTTTCCATTAATGAGAGTGAAAAGCTCTTTCTATTCACAAATGCACCGCCAAGTTTGTCAGCTCTTTCTCCTCGGTCTTTAACCCTATAGCCTGTCAAGCACAAAGCAACCGCATCAAATATAAAACTAGTCTCAAGTAAACCATCCTCTCCAAAGCATCTAATGCAACTTGAAACTGAAAATTGAATTGGGTAGATTATTTTCTTTTGACATGATAGGTTTTGTTTCTACTTGATAATCTCGGGAACTTAGACTTCCACGTCAACACACTCGTTCTCTTCATCCCCCTTCACCTTGAGTTTTCAAACCACCAAAACTCACAAGCAATAACGACAACATCCCGTAAAAGTCTCGCTAATACATAAGGTCTGACTTGACCGTTCCTAACATTTTGTAAGCTATGGAAAAAGTAAAAATAAAATAAAAATCGACAATATAAAATTTTAATATGGTCATAAACATAGAACATTTTATAATAAATATTTTGTTTCAAGAATATAATAATTTATTCGTTATAAAACTTACTTAATAAGAAATTCATAATTTATAATTAATCTTGAATTAAGTAATTTTTTTCAAAACTTTGATTTTTTCTTTTCAAATAATTTCATGATATAGAATTATAAATAAGAATAAAGCTCCCTAATTTATGTTGTCAAAGTTAAAATAAAGCTCCTTAATCATAATTATGATTAAGCAATTGAACAATTAAAACCTACAAAGAAAACAAAAAAAATCAATGACATCAAATGGAAATCAGAGAAACTATTGTGATGACCAAGTCGAAGCCCCTAAAATAATTTCGATTTTCCAAACTTCTTAAAATAGTAATGGAACCAAGTCGAATCCCTAGATAATTAAACACTAGTTTCTTAATTTCAAGTAATAAAATAAATTTCTCGAGGGTTGGATTAATTAATTAATTAACTAAAATTAACAAGGAATCAAAATAAATTAATTGAATATAAAAGGGATAATTTCAAGAATACGCAACTCCAATTCAAGAGAAATATATCTAATTGTAACATTGATCATTGGTTTAAAAAGAATATTTTTCATAATTCAAACAGTTAGTCTAAAACATATTAGGATAGTCGTAATAAGTCTCAAATTTTTCAAAATTAATTGAATCAAACATAGCATCTAAACCAAAACTTACCAGCCATTAACTGAGTGTGATAGCATTTCATATTAAATAAATGATAGCAATAAACTTAGTGAAAGAGACTAAATCCTAAGTTAAATTACAGAGATAACTACAACTATTAATTTAGTTTTCTTGTTTATCATAAGATAAATATGCAATCTCTAACCTAGTTGCTACTTATACCAATCCTTCATGACAATTACGAATCATTGAATTCATGGATAACAATAGAATAATCAACATTAAATTAAATTGTCATATTAGTCAATATTAATCATTTATCAAATATAAGAACTCAAAGCAAGAAATGCTTGAATTAAAACATGAATAAATTTAAGAACAAACACTCACAAAGTTATAAATAGAGTCTCGAATCTCCTTGAATCAGAATAATTGAGTTTAGTCACACATGACTTTTGTTTCAATAACAAAAATAGAAGGAAGACAAAGAATTGGGAGAAAAGTAAGAAGAGAATGATTCATTCTGTTGTGAGGAACATCCCTTTTATAGGGTTTTCCTGATCTAATCCTAATCTTATTCTACCTTGCAAAGATGTTTATATAAAACAAATTCAAATTCAAATTCAAATTCCTACATGATAGAGATAAAAAGAAGTTTCCCAGTTAAACTCCAATTCTTCAAATGATCAATCTTATCCATTGTAGCAATCTCTTTACTTCATTTAAAATTCTTGATTATCATCAACAATGTCTCAATTTGATGCAATCTCTATTTTTCATCTCCTAAAATATAAAAAACATTAATTTAGTATTTAAAAAACAAGATAAATCCAAAACAAAGGAGATAATATCAATTAATATGTCACAATAATATCTGATCAAATTTTCCCACACCAAACTTTTGCATGTCATCAAGCATACATCAATTTAATACATTAATTACCTTCATAACTACATCTCATCTCCTTTCATGTTATCCAGAAAAATCCAAAAGTTAATTCACATTGAAGGTTTAAGGTAAAATAATAATCAAAAGAACAAGCACTCATAAGACACATTGTTAAAACAAAGCATCTCATTAATTCCATCAAAATCAAATGAAACAAGACTTGACACACTTTCAAGGATTTCATTCTATACACTCAAAATGTATAGGTGTTAGGCCTTGTCCTATTTTGCTTAAATTGATTATTTGATTATTTTGTGTTTGAATTTGTTTAATTAATTTATTATGTTTGAATTTTGGTTTGAAAATTTTAGAATTTGTTTGATTTGAAATTTGAGTTAGATTTAAGTGTTAGGTGGAATTAGATTTAATGTGGTATGTTTGGTGGTTAGTATTAATGAAGTGTATTAAATGAGATAAGGGTTAGTGAATTAGTTAGTTGGCTTGGAACTAATTGGTTAGAGAGTTAGTTAGGAAGTTAGAAACCAACTAAGGGCAAAGTTGGGAAGAGCCTTTAAGTGAAGGGTAAGATGGGAAGATCATAGAGGAAATAAAAGACAAAATTTAGAAAAGAAGAGAGGGAGAAGTCGTGGAGAGTGAGAGAGAAAGAAGGGAGGTCGTGGAAGAAGAGAAGAAAGGAAGAAGAAGAGAAGAAAAGAAGAAGAAGGTTGTGGGAAAAGAAGAGATCCAAGATTTTTAAAGTAAGTTCCTTCATCTCTTATCTTGTTTTGTGAAGAAATGAGTTAGATCTTGTGTTAGAGAAGAGTAGAGAGAGAAAGCTCAAGGTTGAAGATGATGAATAGTAAAAATGGTAGAATTTTTGGGGATTTTAGTTAGGTTTGGAACTTTTAGTTAAATGAGCATG
>JANKOE010000204.1:31040594-31056236 GCA_026284465.1 Erythroxylum citrifolium
GAGTTGTTAAGGTTGAGCTTTCGAAACTTAGTGGATTTCAAACCCCGACAATTATTTTGAACAATGATGACCCGAGCTGCATTTTCATGAGAATTTTAATTAATTGTTTTCAATCTCAATTATTTTCAATTGTCTTGTCTTTCAAAAATCCCAAAAATATTTATTTCATACTTTGCTTTCTTTAATTTTAGAAATTAAACCAAACCCCCCTTTTTAATTGCTTTCTTGCATAATTCAAACATTAGGCTAGTCTTAGGATCAATTCTACACTAGTTCCTTGAGAGTCGACCCGAGGTTGCATCCTGTATTGCAATTATTGGCATAAATTGATTTTGATTGGTTTCCAAGGGTCAATCTTAGGATTGAATGATAAGCCGCGATCAATCCACACCCACAAAAATGTGCAGGCTTAACATAGAAAGTAAAAAAAATGGTTATAAATAAGAAATACAACATGACAACATAAATAATTGGTATTAGTGAGCATTTGCATTTGTATTGATAATTTGTAACGTGAGCATTGAATATCAATATTTCGCTTATAAATGTGCATTTTCAGTATATGGATAAAATGTTAAAGCATATTTACATTTTGTACTTTGCTTAAGTATGTCATCATTGCTTACATGAGCATTGAATATCAATGTTTGGTTCATAAATGTGAATTTTTGGCATGTGAGTTATGATATTTCTGAATGTGTGCGCTTAGCGAATGACTGCTATAAGTGGTCATCCAAACTAAGTGTTTTCCCCACTAATCTTTCAAACTTTGCACGAGTGTTAGTCCATGTAGGTCTAGGTCATAGGAATGAGGTACATGGAACATCCACAGGGACTAAGGCCAACAGCTAGGAGTAAAAGTATCTTTGTATGTGTCTTTTGATTAAAGAATGGTTGTATATATAATAAAGGAAATTGATGTTTTCCTTTTCGATTGACATGTAAATAAAAAGATGTAAAACTACTTTCCAATGATAATGGTAAATGACATAAAATTTTGTAATATGTATATGTGTAGCATTGAATAGAAAAATGTGGAATGATAGTCCCTATAAATGAATAGAAATGCATGACATGATTGTTTGTACAAGAATTTGGTTGCATATATGTGGTGGGTGGTTGTAGGTTTCGTATAGAGGGTGCTACATATTAGGGTTATGTTTTAAAAATGAAATGAATTGAATAATTAAAAAATATTTCAGTAAATAAAGAAATTAAATAATAAGAAAAATATTTAAGTAAAATTTTTGCATTATGTTCTTTGCTTAAGTATGTCATCATTGCTTACATAAGCATTGAATATCAATGTTTGGTTCATGAATAAGAATTTTTGGTATATGAGTTATGATATTTTTGAATGTGTGTGCTTGGTGGATGAATGTTGTGAGTGGTCAACCAAAATAAATGTTTTCCCCACTAAGCTTTCAAACTTTGCACGGGTGTTAATCCGTGTAGGTCTAGGTTATAGGATTGAGGTACAGGGAACTCTGCAGGGACCAAGGCCAACTGCTAGGAGTAAAAGTATCTTTGGATATGCCTTTTGATTAAAGAATGGTTGTGTATAAAGGAAATTGTATGTTTTCCTTTTGGATTAACATGTAAATATAAAGATGCAACACAACTTTTCAATGATAATGTTAAATGATATAAAATTTTGTAATATGCATATGTGTAGCATTAAATAGAAAAATGTGTGATGACAGTCCCTATAAATGAATAGAAATGTATGTCATGACTATTTGTATAGAAATTTGGTTGTCATGTATGTGGGTGGTTGCAGGTTCCATATAGGTGGTGTTACAAATTATTGTTGTGTTTTTTAAATGAAAATAAATTGAATAATTAAAAATATTTTAGTAAATAAAGAAATTAAATAATAAGAAAAATATTTAAGTAATTTTTTATAATTTTAAGAAAATAAAAATAAAATATTAATTTATAAGAGGACTTTAGGATTCCATTCCATCAAATTCAATTGAAAGAGTACCCTTATCCACATCGATTTTTGTTTTGGTTGTCTTCATAAATGACCTACCCAACAAAATCAAAACTGAATGTTCAACACTATCTTCATCCATTTTCAAGATGAAAAAATTCATTAGAAATACCAAATTGTTAACTTGGACTAAAACTTCCTCAATAACTCTAATAGGATGCACACACTAAAGATTAGCTACTTGAATAGTCACATTAGTTTATTACAAAGAATTTGGATTTAAAGGTCGATAAATTATGACATGACATTAATAACTGCACCTAAGTCTAGCATGACACGCTCAATTTTCTTATTACTAGTAGCACATGAAAGTGTAAACATACCTTAGGGAGAGCGACGACAGGTACAATAGGGTTCGTTTCGCTGATATTCGCTTTAAGTAAAGCCTGTTATAGTCCTATCACCGTTTTTATTCAGATCCAGGTTTGTTTATGTTTTTTTCTCTCGATCGGCGTCTGTTTCAGGAACTAGATGATTTGCAACAAACCAAGCCATCTTCAGTATTTGGCTTGGTCTTCTTTTCAAACCCCAAGTCTCTTTCCTCGATTTTTGTACAAGGTAATCAAGCATTGATCTTTTTCTATGTATATACTCTACTGGGTTTTATTATTTTGGTGTTCTTCTTTGATTTTCATGTGAAAGGTTGGTTCTTTAAGACCATCGACCTTAGTTTGATGATATGAAGTATGATTGGATCTAGTCATGTTCTTGTGTTGAAGATCTGTGGCTTGTCTTTGATTACGTAATCTGCAATTCCTGAATGTAGATCTGTGCTAGATTGTCATTTGGTTTTGATAAAGATTATGTCTTTTGTTTCACTTCATAATCGATTTCCTTAGCTAATGTTTGTGTGTGATTGAAAGTGAAGTAACTTGTGCATAATCAAGATTCAGATTTTGCTTTGTTGGGTGATGAATTGTTTAATTTTTTATTCTTTTGGAGATAAAAGTAGTTAATTTTTGTGGAAATTTTGGTTGATAGTGTTGATTTTTAGTTTAGTTTTTAAAAACATACATTTAATACATATAGAGATTGTTGTGCCCTTTTATGCAAAGAGATTGTTAAGATTATGGCTAATGCTCCTCCGATGCACGGATTGATGAAAAGGTTATGCCCTCTTCTTCGACAAGGTATGTAAGCAAACGGTTCTTTTTTAGGATTGAATAAGAGGTATGTAAGCGTTTCTCTCCTTCTTTCTTAGCGCTCTCACTCTCTTCCTTCTATGCAACATCCTCTTTTCAGGTATGGTTCTTGATTAATCAGTCTCTTCTGCTTTGGTGTTTTCTGGGTTTTGTTGGGTTTTCTAAAATTTATGTTCTTTATGGTCTTTCTCTTTTGATATTAGCTTCTTTGTTTGATTTAGTGTTTAATGCTTTCTGGGTTTGATTATGTTGATCTCTTTGCATCTGATATTGTTGGGTTTACGTTAAGATTGAATTTTTATGCTTAATGATTTTATGGTTTCAAAAGTTTTATGTTTCTACATGTTGAGTCAAAGTCGAGTTCTTTGATGCTTTATTGCTCTCTTATCATCTGGGTATTGATAATTTTATACAGATAAAGAGATAATATAATTCGTTATATTTTAGTTTTAGAATATATTTTATTTTAAAAAAGTAGAGATTAAATTTTATTTCATATTTATGTATTTATTGTAATTTTATTTACATATTTTTTTAATGTGCCAGTTTTACTTATTTCCTCTTTAACCTGCATCGCTCTTTTATTGTCACATCTACATGTGGGTCTACTAGAAACAACCTCTCTACTATGAAGAGATAAGGCTGCATACTATCAGACCTCCCCAGACCTCGCTTTATTGTGGGACTTCGGACTAGTTGTAATGATGATGATGATACATTCTTACTTATAATTATTCTCTCCTTATACTTCACCTTCCTTTTATTTGTGCACAACTCTTTTAATAATTTTGCATAGTTCGGAACTTGGTTAATGGCTTTAAGAAGTGGTATATTGATTTCCACCTTTTTAAAGGTTTCTAAGATCTCTTTTTTCATGCTCATTTTCTTTTGGTGTAGCCAACTTGCTAGGAAAAGGAGGAACACATGCGTTAATTGGTATTGATGAAGTTAAATCATTTTTTTTACCTTTATTGATTCTTGAATTGGAAGTTCTTCCTTCTTTTCTCCATAATCGTGCTTTTCTATCTCCATTGGTATGGAAGTTCCAGACTAAATTTTATTACCACTTCTTAAAATCATTGACTAAATTTTCTTACCACTTCTCAAAATCATTACACTCACATTCTTCATAGGATTCACCACTGTCTGGGAAGGTAATTGTCCTAGTGCTTATGCTTCTAATTTACTTATAGAGGTGGCTAATTGAGTGGCCTAATTTTCTAATTTTTGAAAGCTTGCTCTTATTTCCTGTTGAAATTGTTAAGTATTAGTAGCAAGTGCCTTAACAATTTCATCCAAAGACATACCTGAATTTGAATATTGAGGTTGAGCATATATAAAGGTTTAAGGTTGTCTATTAAAATTATGAGGTTGATATCTTTGTTAGCGTGCTTGATTTTCATAGCTAAAGTTTGAATGATTCCCCCGTCCTGGATTATAGTAATTGGAAAAAGTGCCTTTTTTCATTGAGGTTGACCAAAAAAGTCCCCTATTGTGTTAGCTTTATGAAGGAAATCTTGTTGTAATATAGAGCACATATCTGTAGGATGTTCAGAGAATAAGCACATTCTACACACTCTTGCTTATTGTAATTGGCCTACAACCATTTGATGAACTAGAGTAGTTAAATTTGAAACCTTATCCTCAAGATGTTTGTTACTTACCTCATTCACACGCTTAACAACTCCATCCATCCTTGTCCCAAGCTATTGAGAATTTTTTGACATATTTGATATCATTTTTCTAGCTGCCTCATGTGTTTTATTTATCAAAGCTGTTTCACTAGCTACATCGACCATACTCTAATCCATTGGCAATAGTCCTTTATAAAAGTACTAAATCAAGAGTTGGTCAAGAATATGTTGATGTGGATAGCTGACACATAACTCCTTAAACCTTTCCTAATATTCATCTAATGTTTCTTCCGTAATTTGTCTTATCCCACATATCTCCTTTTTGATATTCACTACTTTTGATGCAGGAAAGAATTTCTCTAGAAACATTTTTTTTATTTTGTTCCATATTGTAACTGACTAGGGGAAAGATAAAATATCCAATTTTTTGCCTTATCTTTTAATGAGAACAAAAAGGTCTTGAGATTAATTTGTTCTTCTGTCACCCCTTATGGCATCATTCTAGAGCAGATAATATGAAATTCCTTAAGGTGTTTATGTGGATAATCACCTACAAGACCTCAAGAAATAGAAACTAAATGAATCAAACCAGATTTTAATTTGAAATCTACCTCAACTTTTGGAAATTGTATACACAAGGGTTATTGACTCAAATTCGATGCCACTAACTCCCTCAAAGTTCTAGGGTTAAGATTTTCCATACTTTCTTTCACTTCTTTAAAATTAGATTCTTCACCAATTGTTAGATCTACTTCAACTTTCATGTCTAAAGGTGAATGGTTGTTTCTTTGCTTAGTCTCTTTTCTCAAATGACGCACTATTTTCTCAATTTTTGGATTATATTGTAGTTTACCTTTCTTTTATGACAATTACATATCATTAAACTCATAGATAATGATGTAATAATCAATATTAAATTAAATTGTGAGATTAATCAATATTAATCATTTATCAAATATAAGAACTCAAAACAAGAATAATTGAATTAAAACATGAATAAAAGTTAAGAACAAAAACTCATAAGGTTACAACTAGAGTCTTGAATCTCCTTGAATCAAAATAATTGAGTTTAGCCATACATGACTTTTGCTCCAATAATAAAAATTGAAGAAATACAAAGAATTGAAAGAAGTAAGAAGAGAATGATTCATCCTGTTACGAGGAACATCCCTTTTATTAGTTTTTTAAATTTAATTCTAATCTAATCGTACCTTACAGAGATGCTTATCTAAAACAAATTCAAATTCAAATTCCTAAATGATAGGGATAGAAAGAAGTTTCATAGTTAAACCCTAACTCTTCAAGTGATCAGTCTTATCCATTGCAACAATCTCTTCACTAAAATTTATGATTATCATCAACATTGTCCCAATTTAATGCAATCTCTATTTTTTATCTCCTAAAACAAAACAAACGTTAATTTTAATATCTGAGCACAAAGACAAATCCAAAACAAAGGGTATAATATAAATTAATATGTCAAGATAATATCTTATCAAGTTTGACATATTCAGTAAGTTGAAAATACAAAGAAAAAAATCAGAAAATTTATCTTTAACTTATCACCTAGAAGTTAAAACCATGAAAACTATTAATTCTTGAGTTAGGGTACCTTAGATTGATGCACTAATGAAAACAAAAAAGCTAGAGAGTGAGAATTACAACCAAATTCTTGAAAGAAAGTTATAAATAGATTAACATAAAATTTTAATGTTAAAATTCCTTGAAAGAATAAAATAGCTTATGTTAAAACTCCTTGAAAGAACAAAAACAACTATCCTTTAAATTGGAAGTTAAAACAACAAACTTGAAAGAAATTTAATGTTAAGAGCCTCTTCATTGGAAGAAAGGAAAAAACATTAGAGTTGTTTTATGATAATAATAAAGACGAATTGTTATTTCTAAGGAAAGGAGACAAAAGTCACAAAACCTAACAAGTGTCATTGATTAGGTCGTCCCTTGTACAGTTATGATCAATCAATAGTATCTCTTGTGGTTTGGCAATGCTTTGTTCAATTGTAAAGGGCCCCTATTTTGTTCTTTGTAATGGTGGACCCTGGGCAGGTTCCCTCTTACTCTTACCTAGGGCTAGGCTTGGGCTCTGGGGAGGTCCAATAGTACGCAACCTTACTCCTAATTGGTAAAAAAGTTATTTCTAATAAACTCATATGAACAATATGTGTGTGTCTGTGTGTGTGTGTGTGCTCGAGCGCTCGTGCGTATACATATGAAAATAAAATAATATAAACTAATAAAAATAAATAATAATAATAATAATTAATAATAATAATAATATAGATAAATACATATAAATAAAATATAAAATATGTAATAAAATAAATATAGAATAAGGTAAAGAGTAACAATAAAAGATACAATAAGTAAACAGATACACAAACTAGAAAGAAGATTAGTGTAAGAATAAATCAAACAAGTTATTACAACAAAATAATTAGGTTAAGTAAGAAATTGCTTAGGTTAAATAACTAGGAGGAAAGTGCTACTAAATAAAAAAAAGGTTAAATATAAAACATAAGACTTAAAGGAAAATGTTTAAAAGACCTAAATGAACAAGAATGACCTCTCTGTGTGAGATTCTTTATACGTATCTTAATATGCCAAAGTTTTCTATCACGGGTCATGTCATCGGTAAGTTCCAACTAAGTTATATTATCTTGATCACTTCGCTCTAGCTCTTCTTAGGTCCTTTTTTCTCTTACAGTCTCTAGGTACTATTTTCTCGCATCTTCTCACTAGAGCATCAAAGTGTCTCCTTTTAACATGTTTAAACCACCTAAGTCTTGTCTATCTTAATTTTCATTAATACGAGCCATGTCTCTCACCATTATATTCCTGACCTTATTTCTTCTGATAAGATTACACTTCTAACATAGCATCCTCATATTTATCACCATTATCTTGTGACTATATACTTGTTTGATGGGATAACACTCTTCCCTATATAGCATGGTCGGCTTAATCACTAAATGTTAGAACTTACCTTTGAACTTGAGTGGTATCTTCTTGTCACATAAAACTCCTAATGCACTTCTTCATTTAAGCCACCCTGATTTGATACGATAAACTATATATTTATCGATCTCTCTATTATTTTGGATGATAGATCCTAGATACTTAAAACATTTTTTGCATGGTATATCATCTAAACTAATTTTTACCTCAACACCAGAAGTCACCTTATGGCCCAAAAAGTTACATTCTAAGTACTCAGTCTTAGTCCTGCTCAATTTAAAGCCCTTTGTCTCTAACATATCCCTCCAAAGTTCTAGTTTGATATTGACACCCTTTTTTGTCATCCACTAAGATAATATCTTCAACAAACATATACACTAAAGCACATCCATTTAAATATTCTTGGTGAGCTCATCCGTCACTACTGTAAACAAAAAGGGGTTCAATAAAGAGCCTTAACATAGCCCAATATCGATAAAGAAATTCTTTGTATCTTTTCTTGTCATTCTTACTCTAGTAATTACCCCTTTATACATATCCTTAATAACCTGTATATTGGTCATAGGAACTCCTTTAACCTTTAAACACCTCCACATGATTTCTTTAGGTACCCTATCATATGCCTTCTCTAAATTAATACAAACCATGATTAGATTACATTGTCTTTTCTTGTAATATTTCATTAATCTTCTAAGGAGATGTAAAGCTTCTATTATGGACCTTCCTAGCATGAAGACAAACTAGTTCTCCAAGATAGGAACATCCTTTCTTGTTTTCTTCTCAATCACTGTCACCCATAATTTCATAATGTGACTAAGTAGTTTTGTGCCTCTATAATTATTACAATTTTGGATTTCCCCTTTTTTCTTATGTAGAGTAATTAACATATTAAGTCTCCACTCATCTAACATTTTGGCGGACTTAAGGATCACATTAAAAAATTTGGTTAGCTAAGTAAGACCCTCTACACCTAGGCTCTTTCACACTTCTATGAGTATTTCATCAGGCCCTACTACCCTTCCACTCTTTAACTCCCTCAAAGCTCTTTTAATTTCCTCCTTTGTAATCTACAAACAATGAATAAAGTTATGAAACCTCTTGAAAGTGCTAAGATCACCTAACGAGATGTTGTATTTTATGCCTTCATTAAAAAGGATATATAAGTACTTGTGTCATCTTCTTTTGATGTCATTTTTAGTTATGAGCACTCGTCCTGCCTCATCTTGTATACAACAAAATTGATCTAAGGCTCTCACTTTCTGCTTCCTATCTCTCGCCAAATTAAAAAGGTCTTTTTATCCATCTTTAGTTTCTAATCATTAGTACAATTTCTCATAATCTTTTCTTTTATCTATTGAGATTGTTTTCTTCACCTCTTTATTTTTCAATTTGTACCTTTATCTTTTAACTAACCTCTCTACCTTTGTGGTGCTATCCAATGTAGATTTACAAGTACCCTTTTTAATCTTAACCTTTTCTTGTATATCTTCAATCCGCCACTAAGACTTCATCTTACCACCCCTAAGCCCTTTACAAAACCTTAAGTTCTCTTTAGTTATATTCCTTAACAGAGCTACTACTCTCTCCTAAATTTATTTAGCATCTCCCTCTAATTTCCATTCTTCTTTATATAATATATCCCCTTTTAGATTCTACCATCTAGCTCTAGTGCACCTCTTAGGATTTATCTTCTTCCTCCAACCCTTAATTATAATATGCAAAGCTAACAATCTTCAATATCACCTTAAAATCCTTGTACCTAAGTTGATCGCTTCTCTTTACAAGGAAGTAATCCATTTAAGTTTTCTTAATTTTGCTCTTAAAAGTCTCCAAGTGCTCCTTGTTGTTCTTAAAAAAAGAATGGCTATCATTAACTTAAATGCTACCATGAGATTTAAGAAAGCAGTCCCACTATCATTCCTATCATCGTACTTGAAATCCCTATGAATCCATGGATACTCATACGAGATTGCCTCTAATGACCATTTAGGTCTTCTTAGAATTGGCTTTTAAGTTGTTCATCCAAACCTACTTGAGGTGCATAAGCACACACCACATTGAAAACAACCCTTTTTCCATAATCTTTAAAGACATAATCTTATTATTAGTCTCTTTCACCCTACAACATGATTTGTAAGCTTCTTGACAACTGAAATACTTACCCCTTATGTTGTCTCAAACACCCTGGATACCAAATTTTGAACTCATTAATCTCTTTTACTTTAGCCCATGTCCATTTTGTCTCCTAAATGAATGTTATATTAATCTTATATTTTTGTAAAATCTTCACTAATTCTAAAGAATTTCTTCAAAGGGTCATAATGTTCTAGGAACCTATTCATAAACTATCAACATCTTCTCTTCTCTTAGACAGACCCCAAAATCATTGAAGGTCTAGCCATTACCCTATCATCGGAAATTAAAGCCATCACTCCTATCCCAATGCTCAATACAAGCTATATGAGACAAATTCTACAAGACCCTAAGCCACTCTATTATAGCTTGATAAAGGAAATAAGGATTATTAACAAATCCCAAAAATAGGCACCATAATAAATGGGTTCGAAAATCACATGTACACACAACCACAAGCAAATCAAAATGTTGATAACCTAAAATCTTTACCACTACTAATAATTAGGTATTTGGATAATGTTAAACTCCAATATTGAACAATTAAAAAAAGGACAAACAAAATAATGAGAATTGTAAACATAAAATTTGAACAAATAGGGATAGTAAACCTATAACATATGGGACAAAATTATTAAGAAAGCAAGTGCAAGTGACCAAAAACACCAATAATACTCAATAAACTCAATAACTTTAAAGCAGCAACAAGTTTAAGAAACAATCATTGATTGTTAACAGTATGAAAGAAATTGTAAGATAACATTTAACACATCCCAAGGGGTATTGAAAGCTTTTGATTAATGTTAAAAGAAAAGAACAAAAATTTAATGAGTATGTTAAAATTTGAAGTTTTGGAGAAGTTTAATCTTTAGGGCCTGTAGGTTGTTGTCCCATAGAGACTCACAAAATGTCCTTACTAGAGACAATACTTGCTATAAGTTTATGGACATGTGCCAACCACTCTCTTCCTTTCTAAATTTTTTTTTCTCAATCACACTCCTCAATCTCGTGACTTCAGAATATTTACAAGACCTCAAACTTATTCATGCTAGTATAAACATCTTAAAAGGTTTAAAATAGATATAAAATTAGCTTCAAAAGAGTGAATTCCAATAAACCCAAAAAGAAAACTAGAATATGCAGAAAGTGGGAAACAATATGGAAAAAGATACAGTAAGCCAAGAACAAATATGTCAAAACAATGCTTTAGATAAAATATTTGGGAAGTAATATATGTAGCTAAAAATAGAAATTACTCTAAAATCACATATAGGCTAAAGGTGAAATGTAAAATTTAAAAAAAGATTAAACAAATCCTAAATGGAAATTAACCTATACAAGATCTAACCTAAACGATAAAAAAGGGAAAATAGAGACAAATTAATAAATTACAAAATTCAATTTGGTAGAGAATTTGAGAAACTTAAGTACCTACTAATGGGTATGCAAAAGCTCTCTAGAAGTGTTCTTGGTATTGTAAAACACAGGAGAGGAGATGAGAGGAGAGACATTATTTAAATAGGATTCAAGACCAGAGACCTCCAAGATTCTAAAAAGCCCCTAAAACATCCCTAAAACTCACAAGCAATCTCGTATAAATGAACAAATAAGATTATGAAAATCCAAGCCAATAGGATTCCTAAACAATCAACCCAAAAAACACAAAAATAGATAAATACACTCACAATTCAAGATTTTATAACATCTCGCAAGTATTTGTTCACACACAAAATCACATCTTATTGAAACATTCATTTTAAAAATGTGCAGACAATATGACATAAAATAAAGAGTACCATAAAATTGCATAAGGAAACAAACGAACCATATTGGTTATTCTAAGATGATGCGTCTTTCAAATAGCGGCTTTTGCACCTACACAAAGAGAAGACCCCTAACCTTAAACCCTAGTTAGAAACTTTATTATTGAACTCATGGTCAATTTGAACCCTAATGCTTATAATGAAATACAAGTTAAACTATGACATTTTGGAACATTCAATTTGAACTTCTACATTTATAAAGCGTTCAAAACATACTTTATGATAACAAAAAATCTAACAAATTTTACCCTTTGTCAGTTAAATGTCATGTCATAGCTGATGTAACTTTTTTTTAAATATTTTACACAATAGTGGGACCCACATGTTAACTGAAGTTGCTTTTATAACCTAAAAAATAGAAGTGGTTCTCATATGCTAAAACTAACAATTTAGGTCTCCTACAATATCCATAATTATCTCCATTAGAATCCCTAATTCTCTAAATTTTACACGAAATCGCTAATTCTTTGAAATCTCTAATTCTCTTAATTACTCTAACCCATTTTCTTCAATCGCAACAACAACACGACTGACCACCTTCCTCACAATAGCAGTAGCAGCAGCAATAAACCCTATCCTATATATTTATCTCAGTAGTAGCACTAACCACCTTCCTTGTAACAGTAGCAGTAGCGTTAAACCCTAACTTGCAAGTTTGTGTAAGTAGCTAGATGCTCTTCTGCACGGAGTGGCTTGTTAACATTTGGTTCACCTATGTATACATGTCCAACTGAGTGTGTATGTATGTCTCACCCTATAGTGAGTGGCTTGTGTCTTCTCATCTTTATATAAGACTTCCCTTTAGTTTCTTATATCAATTAGCTATCTCACCTCTACTTATAATTGTTTGGTCAATGAATTAGGTCTAGGAATTGTTTTCGATTTCTATATTGTACTTAGAGAGAGTAATTAAGAGAATTGATCAACTTCTTTATACTTCCTTTTACTACTATACAAAGAGCTAGCAACCTATAAAAACATATGTCATTAACAACATTAATTTAAATTAGATATTAACAATGTAATAGATGCTTATATATGGTACTCACAATATTGCTTTGTTGACGTAGCAAGACAATATGTTCAACTGTGCTAATAATGATGACATGTGAAGAGACCTCATTGATGACCTAATAAATATGACATAAATATCTTGCAAGTTTGATACATGAAGAATTAATCAACAGAAGGTTTGATCAAGAATGTTTTATACATATGAAGATTGCTTAGTAAGTTGAATTGAGTCTTCATTTTTACATTTTCTAGCGTTGTGGCCAAAATTTCCATTCCTACATTTTTATACTTGACCTTTCAAATCAATTTTTTGTTGGATTTTTCAACTTCTTAGGCTCATGTAATCCTCTCATTCTAGCTTTTAAGGTCTTCGTGGTATGACACTTTTCAGTGGTCGATTTATCACTTTTGCATCA
The DNA here is from genome assembly GCA_026284465.1 of Erythroxylum citrifolium. NCBI lineage: Eukaryota > Viridiplantae > Streptophyta > Magnoliopsida > Malpighiales > Erythroxylaceae > Erythroxylum > Erythroxylum citrifolium. The sequence continues at coordinate 31,053,726 of JANKOE010000204.1, forward strand.
CAGTACGCCAAAAAATTACACCCTTAATAGGTTGCAACACATAGTCATAAGATCTAAAGAATTGTCCTTCTTATAGTAATCATCTACAAATGCCTCCACCTTTTGCTTCTAATGGTGAATAACACTTATAACATGCTAGTAAAGATATCCATAAAACTCTCATCCAAAACAACTACATGATTGGTGTCTACCAATCCTTACAATATACTTGACATCACCCTTAGACATTTTATATCCCTCACCTCCATTTCAACCTATTTTCTATTGCATTGCATCTTTCTTTTTCTTCTTCAATTTCTTTATAATTGTTGGTTTAACATCTGACTTTTAAGCATACACAAATTCTCTTATCTATAAGCCTCTTTATTACCATGATTCTAATGGTCTCAACTATGTGATAACTAAACTATCTCTTATTGGTAAGATCCACCCATTGAAGGTCTCACACATATTTTTATCAACAACTGGGTATTTTGATTCAAAAGATTGGTAGCATCTTGCCTACCTCTCCTTAGGATAATAAAAAAAACTGATGAACATTTAGGTTTTATTTTATCCAATATTTTCAACTACTCATTGAAATCTTCTACAAATGTTGACTATACACAATTCCAAAATTGCTTCTTCAAATCCTTTCCTTTCTATTTTGCATACCATTTATGGTATATGTGTCTAGCACATATTTGATAATTATCATATGGTAATGCCTCTTCCACATCCTTGATTAATCCTTTCAACAATATAAAATATTAAGTTAATATAAAAATTTGTATAACACTTCACTATAAATATATGAAAAAGAAGATACCTTTTACATATCTGATATAACTATAAGCCCTTCACCATTATCAAATTCTAAGCTGAAGTCAGTAGATTTATAAATCACGTCTATGAATTAGTATTCTCTACCTCTATAATGGCCCAAGACAATGGATATATCCCTCCATCACCATCCCTCTTAACTGCACTCAACAATTTCCCTTTGAATTCTATCATTAGAAAGTAGCCATTAATATAAAAAATTGGCCTCAAATGCCTTCATCCTTTTTCCATTGCACCAAATCAAATTTATAATCTTTTGGAATACATAAAAGAGATAAATAAGTATGAAAAAATGTATAACCTTACTATAGTTGCTGGATGATAGGTGAAAAAATGTATAACTTACTATGATTGCTAGATATATGAACAAATATAATTTTGTATCCTTGCGAACTGTAACTCTACTATTAAACTTAGATTACTAATCCTCAACTCATGTACATTTGCATATTGATTCACAAAATCAGTTGTCTTATCTTCTTTTGTCTCCTCTTTGCTACTCTAACAAACTTGAGCTAACCGTCTTAACGGTCAAGATACTAGATTTCTTAAGAATTCTTTCCCTAAAATGTCTTAAAAGGAACTTAGCTAAACCAATTTAAGTTTGTTGGCAGTAAAATAACTATGCTCGATATTGTATGTCTTCACTTTGAAGCATCGTTCATTATTGTCCCAACTAGCATACTACTCCTATAGGCCTCCCTCAATACACCCAACTATGATCCTATGGCTTTCACTTTTTTTAAACTTGACATTGTATTATATTCATACTGTATAATCCATGACAAAATCTTTAAATTCTTTAGCCGATCTAAACTCCATCCCCAATTTCCAATATGGTGCCACATTAGATAGAGTATGCTTGATACTAGTACTTGGTCTCTATAATGGTTCACTAGGCTCTTCTCTACTTGATATTCATCACTACTAATAAAATGAACATAATTAATTTAATTAATTTCAACTAGTTGTTGTTCATTAGGAATGTCAACTTGAATAAAACCATCTTCCTAGTCCCTATCATGATCATCTAAGTCTTCATCGACTCCTTCATCAATCCTTTTCAACTGCTTCACTACCTTTTTCAACATAATCATCATCAACATAATTTACCCTAACACCACAACTTCCCTCTTTATCCTCACTACCTCCATCTCTCTAGTTATAGGCAATATCTTTAGTGTAAGGATTGAGGTGTCTAACAAATGAGTTACATAAACATCAATTATTTTGTCGATTTCCATAAGGTTAATGAGCCTTAAACAATTTTATTTTGATTTAGTCAATCTCAACAACTCACTAAATTTAAAATTAGGCACACTACAATAGGTATTGTGGAATTGAGGGTATCCTAACTCGTTCCTCATACCATATATTTGCCTATAGCTAACAAAATCGAGGTTTATTTTATTAAAAAAATGTTTGTTTGCCCATCAACATATTTCAACTCCAATTCTATTTTTCACCATAAAATAACCTTAGTAATCAAAAAAGTTGTGAAATAAAGTTTTTTATCAAATAAAAACTAACCTTTGTAGCTGATTGCTCCCAATACTTACATAAATCCATCCACTGCGCCAATGTGACATTATGCGGCTTCACATCCTTTCCATGCTTGGTAAAATGCCTTTTTAAATTATACCTTTGATCTTTAGACCTTAAAGCAAGAAACCTCTTCACAGCAGCATG
>JANKOE010000204.1:31384844-31403093 GCA_026284465.1 Erythroxylum citrifolium
ACAACTTCCTTATTTTGAGGATTCTATTGGTGGTGGTTAAGGGCTTCTTTGTTGGTTTTCATAGACATGAATGCTGAGCTGTCAACAGATTTGGATTCCAACATCACAATTCTCCGGCTCTCTTCTGCCCGGATGAGTGAAAAGGCCTCATTCAAAGATGGTAAAGGGTCTTTACCAAGTATTTGAACCCGAAGTTGGTCAAATTCAACATTAAGACCTACTAAAAATTCAAAAATTCTTTCCCTTTCTACAAACTTTTGTAATTTGACATTTTGTTATCATTGCACTGCATTTTAAAATTCTGATAATGATCCAACTCAAGCCAAAGACTCTTCATTAGATTGTAATATTCAGTGACAGAGTGCTTACCTTGCTTGATAGATGAGATTAATCTCATAAATTAAAGAAGCATCATTTACTTTAGAATAAGATTGAGTAATAACATCCCATATCTCCTTAGCAGATGAGAGGAACATGTAAGCGCCTCTAATGTCTGGCTCCATAGAGTTCCAAAGCCATGACATGATTAAGGAATCCTCTACATCCCAAGCCTCAAACTTGGGATCCGAAACAGCAGGAGCAGGTCCTAATAGGTGAGAAAGCTTTCCCTTGCCCTTAAGGAAAGTCTTAACCATTTGTTACCAGTGGAGGTAGTTTTTACCATTGAGTTGGTAAGATGGAAACAAGGTTTGTAATTCAACAATATGGGTAGGGGTGTACATTTTGGGATTATCAACGGAAGAGATTTCAGAGGAGGAAGAGGCCTCCACGTTGGGGTTTTTGCTGGTAATAGATTCAGCCATCTGTTTTCCAGAAGGCACTATTGGCAATGAAGGTGAAGTGTCAGAAAAAAAGAAACCAGGAGTTACAGCATCCTGGGCTCTGATGCCATGAAGAAAGAAGTAATCTTTTTTTTTATTCTGCACAACAAGTTCCTTTGAATATATACACAAGTCCTAGCTTAATTTAGGTAACTAAAATATTTCCTATTTACAGCAATATCCCCTATTTACAACAATTTCCTAAAGCAAATATCCATGATATCCTCTTGTTTCCTATTTCTCCTAAATCACTGTTCTGATTTTCATCACTCCCCCTCAAGCTGATAGGTGCATAGATGTCTTGCATTCCCAGCTTGCTTATAACATCTTGAAATTGTGCATTTGCCAACCCCTTAGTCAATACATTTGCCATCTGTTTGGCAATGGGAACGTATGGGGTGCAAATAAGCCCACTTTCCAATTTTTTTTAAATGAAGTGCTTATCAATCAATCTCAATGTGTTTAGTTCTGTCATGTTGTACTGGGTTGTGAGCAATACTAATAGCTGACTTATTATCACAATAGAGCTTCATAGGTCCTTGCCACCTAACTTCCAAATCATTCAGGATGTTAGGAATCCACAAGAGCTCACATATACCGTGAGCCATAGCTCTAAACTCTGCCTCAGCACTTGATCTAGCCACAACTGATTACTTCTTACTTCTCCAAGTGATAAGATTGCCCAAAAACATAGTGCAGTACCCAATGTTTGACCTTCTATAAATGCTTGAACCTGCCCAATCTGCATCTGTATAAGCTTCAACTGTTTTATTGTCATTTTTCTTAAACATAATCTCTCTGCCAGGGTTAGTTTTAAGGTACCTCAATACCCTATACGCTGCTTGAAGATGGACATTTTTAGGGTCATACATGAACTGACTAATTACACTTACTGCATATGCTATGTCAAGCCTAGTATGTGACAAATAAATTAGTCTTCCCACTAGCCTTTGATACCTCCCCCCTGTCAACAGGTTCATCATCTTTGGCCTCGCTTAGTCTATGATTCTGTTCTATAGGTGTATCAATCAGTTTTCACTCCATCATTCCAGTTTCTTCTAGAAGATCTAGAATATACTTGCGTTGGGATAGAAAATTTCCCTCTTTCGAACGAGCTACTTCTATGCCCAAAAAATATTTCAACTTCCCCAAATCTTTGATTTCAAACTCTTAGTCTTTGATGCCTGCTGTAACTTCTTATACAAAATTATCACAAAGATACTAGCTAATAGACTAAGAGCCAGCCTGGGGAAGTTAATCAACTCATAACAAAATGCATTCATTAAGGGGAAATCATGGGAACCAATATCCTACTCTGTCAGGAATTGCTAGAGGGGTATAATGCTAAGAGAAGAATGAGGAATTGCACCATAAAGATGGATCTTGCCAAGGGTTATGACTCAATCAACTGGAGCTTCCTATTTAATACATTGGAAGCTATAGGTTATCCTCCTCCAAGGTTCAGAAAATGGGTAGAGGAATGTGTAACCACTGCTTCTATGGCAATACTAGTGGATGGGGAACCTAAAAACCTGATTAAAGCAAGGAGGGGCTTAAGACAGGGGGACCCTTTATCCCCTTACCTGTTTGTAATTTTCATGGAGGTTTTGTAAAGGTATGAAGATCACACACCTAGCTTTTGCAGATGACTTGGTATTGCTTTGCAAAACTGAGAAAAAATCAATTGATCCAATCTTGCGAGTGACGGAGGAGTTCTAAGAGATCTCAGGCCTTCGATCTAACCCACTGAAGAGCTGTTTCTACTTATCGTGTAACTCAAGTAGAGAAGTAGCCTCTAAAGCTATTGAGATGGGATTAAAACATGGGAACCTACCCTTTAGATATTTGGGGTACCTATATCCCAAAGAAGAGTTAGTGCAGTCAATTGCAAACCTTGGCTAGACTCAATCCATGGAAGAATCAACAAATGGAGCAATAGATTCCTTAGTTATGGAGCAGGCTACAGCTTATTCAGACAATAATGAGCAACCTTACTAATTATTGGATTAACCATCTAGCAGTTGCCAAAAGTATACTCAAGGAAATTGATAAGAGACTTAGAGAATTCCTATGGAATGGCTCAAACCAAGGTAGAAGCAAAGCGAAGATTAATTGGAGTAAAATCTACAAACCTAAGCAACAAGGGGGTCTAGGCATCCATTCTACATGGATGATTCACAAGGTGAGTAGAGGACGGAATTTTTGATGGTTGTGTTACAAAATAGAGGATCTATGGGTGAAATGGGTACACAATGTTTTCATAAAGAATAAGAGTATTTGGTATCAAAGTCAAGGCAGAAAATGTCAGGGATCCTAAAGGAAATCCTAGCTACAAGGCCATGGATGCAACAACAGGTATACCATAGGATTGGAAAATGGAGAAAGCATGTCCTTTTGGTATGACAATTGGCATTGTAAAGGCCCCCCTATATCAAGTAGATGAGGTTCAACCCTTGAAATTGGTGGTGAGACTAGAAACTAAAGTGAGAGAATTAATTGGAGTGGGCAAAGCTAGTATGGGACAATGACATTCATCCAGCTCATTCATTTATCTTATGGATGGGAATCAATGGAGGGTTGCTTACGAGGGACAGGATCTATTTCTCCATAAGCACATTGCACTGTGAGTTATGTAGTACAAAAATGGAAAATCTAGAGCATCTTATGATTAGTTGCAATTATACCAAGCAAGTATGGGAGCGAATGCAGATTATTCTCAACTTGGTCAGATCAGTAGACTCTTGGAATGAAACTATTACTTGGTTAGGGAACCTTAGAGTACATAATGCAGTTGATCTTAAAGCAATTATGTTAAGTTGGGCAACTTTGGTGTACTAAATTTGAAAGGAGTGAAATTGTAGAATTTTTAGACAATAAAACCGAAGCATTGAAATGGTTTTTCAGGACATTTTCCTCCATTGCAGATTGGCCATGTTAGCAAGAGGAATAGATGTAAATCTCTCAAGTAGTATGATGGGACGATGGGGATTGGAGTAATACTGGTTTACGTAGTCTCAAAAGTACCCTTTAGATAACAAGATGTAGACGATTATTAGGAACCACTACTCGTAATCTAGACTTTTTGGATTATCCTTGACCTTTTGCATTCTAGCTGTAATTATCTCTAATCAATGAAATCTTTAATTTCAAAAAAAAAACTACTAAACCAAGCACTAGCCCTTTTGCCAGACCATTATCCTCATTAAAAAGAAAAACAACACTAGCATTTATGTATCGATTATAGAAACCTAAACCAAATCACCATTCTAGACAAATACCCAATTCCAAACATCGATGAGATTCTAACTACCCGATGCCTCTTTCTTCTTCAAACTTGATTTATGTTTATCACCAAATACGCATCAATCCTATACACATCCACAAAATTGTTTTTCACAACCACTCAGGCCATTATGAATTCGCTATAATGCCCTTTGGCCTCGCTAATGCTCCATTCACCTTCAATCAACACTAAATGATCTATTCTGGCCATACATATGAAAATTTATCCTCATACTCTTTAATTACATCTTAGAATACAACCGGTCTTTCAGGCAACACCTTAATCATCTACAACTTACCCTTAAACTTCTCCAATATAACCACTACTATGCCAAGGCATCGATACCGACCAATGTGAAGGAGTTACAAGGTTTTTTGGGATTCATAGGTTACTACTATAGGTTTGTGGAGAATTACGGAATGATAGCTCGTCCAATTATTGAATTCACTAAGAAGAATGATTTTCACTGGTCTCCTACAACTTAAGTAGGCTTTGACCACAATACCGATCCTCTGACTACTAGATTTCACTCAGCCATTCATATAGTATGACACTTCTTCAATAGGAACTGGAGTTATCAACTTGCAAGTTGAGCATCCCATTGCTTATTTTAGTAAGTTATTTTCTTTTTCAAACCGATTTAAATTTACTTATGATCAGAAATTGCTTGGCCTTGTCTTAGCCTTGCAGAAATGGAAACATTATCTCTCAGGACGCCATTTCTTTGTCTAAAAAGATCATTGTAGCCTCAATTATCTCCTCAGCCAACTTACCACCACCAATGAACAATAGTGGCTTCTCATGAAATCATTACCTTTCGACTTCACAATTGCGTTAAGGAAAGGAAAGACAATTCAATGGTTGACTCATTGTCAAGACATCCACAGCATATTGCATTTTTTGCTCTTACTCTTTCCATCTTGGTGGGTTTTTTACAATCAGAGTGAAGCTCTCCAATTAGATTTGTTGCTAGTCTAGATTTTAGATGATCGAAATCAATTGTTTTATTGTAATAGAGTCTTGTCGTCTCTATACAAGCAACATTTTTAAGTGCTTAAGATTTTTGCACTAACTTGCAAATAAAATTTCACTTTCCTATTTGTAGCTTCTATCACCTTTGTCACAGGAAACAACTTAGAGATATTTTAATAAAAGCTTTCAATGCAGTTCAGATCAATTATATTTTTAACAAGCTAGACATGATTAATATATATGCTCTAGCTTGAGGGGAGTGTTGCGGATTGTATAGATAAGAATAGAAAGAGTATATATCAAGGCTTGATTATAAAGATCTCATTGCCTAATTAGTTGTTGATTAACTAGTAATATATATAGCTATGGCCATGTTAGCAAGAGGAATAGCTGCAAATTTGACAAGCAATATGCAGAGAAGATGGGGATTGGAGTAATATTGGTTTATGTGGTCTCATAAGTATCCCTTAGATTTCAAGATGTAGATGATTACTAGGAACCATAACTCTATGTAATCTAGAACTTTTGAATTATTCTAGATTTTTTGTACTCTAGACTGTATATATATTTATTTAATGAAATGTATCAATTTTCGAGGAATATATATATAGCTATACTTTATATAGACAAGCATTGCTACAAAAAACATTTTTCTTTTCCTAACACAAGCCATGTATACTAGCAAAGCTAAACATTTTAATTCACAAAGAATCATATGTTGACAACATCAATCTTGCAAAGGGTGACAACGTATTCTATAGTAAACATCGAATTGCATGTACCACTCTATCACTTAATTCATTTAGGTCCAGAAACAACTAATATTTTAGCATCACATGTTGTCAAGACCTAACTATTGAAATTACAATATTTTATTATATAAAATCTTTCAACTAACATGAATGAGATAACACCAATATGAAACAAAGTATTACCATTTGTAGTTTTTGGTTGATCAAACAAGTAGATAGATCAATTGAACCATTGGGCAACATTTTGGGCAATGGTTGTGACTCTTCCCAACACCAACGCACCTCCCGAATAAACTCTATCCAGAGAACAGCAATAGCTAAAAATACACAAGTGGAAATGTAATTCTAGTCAAACTAGAATTTTACAACGCTCAACGAAATCATGTGGTATGCACCTTTACAAATGCAACTAATAAGCATTTAATTTAAAGTGAATAAGCCTTTGTTTTTCTTACATACCACGTATGTTGCAGTTACCAACCCATAAGGAGTGTAAGCAAAACCGTGCAAAAAGAGAATCAAGTGGTGCTCCTTTGATAGCTCGAGACCTCTTATGCTCACTTTTAGTCAAATCCAAGACTTGAGATCCTAAGTTGACAAATATAACATTTGAAAAAATGAATAAAAAAGATATCACGCCTAGGAGTTCTCTAAACTAATAAGTCCTACAATCATGTATATTTACAGAAATGCACTTTTCAGATTATTTCAAAAGGACTCTATGCAAAAAACTAAAACCACTAAGTTTTAACTCAATTAATGATCTTGTGAAGAGACAAAAACCACAAAAATTTACAGTGACCCCAAAGTCCTCGTAGTAAACAATAGAATTCTAATCGGTCAAGAAGAAAAAGAAAATGAAGTGTCAAAGAAAGAAGTGAAGGAATGATGTAAGCTAACATATTGAAATTATGAATCATGAAGGAGAAAAGGTACATCGCAAAACCTTGAAAAGAATTGTTGGTAAATTAAGAAAACTAATGTATCTAGTAGATAATGATTCCAATAAAATAGGAAAATCTTGTCCTAGATTTAGGATAAGATAAATCAGCACCTAAGTAGTTAGTGTGTCGCAGATTAATAGAGTTAAGTAGTTAGGACATTTATTCTATATTGGACGACCTGATATTGCCTTTTCTGTAAGCATGGTTAGTTAATTTACACATTCCCCATACAAGAAGCAACAAGAAGCTGTGTAGAGGAGCCTTCAATATTTAGAAGGCACTCCCGAAAAGGGCCTTGTTTCAAAAAAGAATGAAAGTAGAGTGGAGGTCTATACTAATGTAGACTAGACAGGATCAATTACTGATAAAAGATTGACTTCTAAATATTGTACATTCCTTTAAGGAAAAATTTTAAGCAGGATTAATCTGTACTTCATTGACATATTTACTAAAGGATTGTTAAGACAACCATTCAAACTTCAAGTTAGCAAGTTGGGCAATGATAGAAATTTTCGCACCAACTTGAGGGGAAGTCTTGGTAAATTAGGAAAACTAATATCTAGTAGATAATGATTCCAATAAAATAGGAAAATCTTATCCTAGATTCATAAACCAATACTAAGTAGTTAGGGTGTTGCAGATTAGTAGAGATAAGTAGCTAGGATAATGATTCTATACTAGTTGTGTTTTTGCTATTTAAGATGTATCAATTAAAGAACAAGTTTACATTCCTTTTTATGCTCATTTCCGTTTATCATATTTTTGTTCACACATTTATTGATGATCATACTAGAGTCACTTGGGTCTTTCTCTTAAAAGAAAAATCTAATGTTGAAAGTGTCTTCAAAAACTTTTATAACATGATTCAAACACAATCTCAAAGTATGATTAAAATATTTCGAAGTGATAATGGGAAAGAATTCTTTAACAATATGTTAGGAAATTTTTTTACCAAGAAAGGAATGGTTCATCAAAGCTCATATACACCACAACAAAATAGGGTGGCTGAAAGAAAAAACAAACACCATCTTGAAATAGTTAAAGCTTTGAGCCTTCAAACTAAGGTTCCTAAATATCTTTGGGAGGAAGCAGCTCTAATAGCCACCTACTTTATAAATAGATTACCTACTAAAATCTTTAATTACAAAACACCAATTCATGTTTTTACTAGTATTTTCCAACTACTAGACTCATTACAAACATTCCCCTAAAAAATTTTGGTAGCTTGACCTTTGGTCATAATCATGATTCCAAACTTTCAAAACTAGATCCTAGAGCACATAAATGCATTTGTAGGTTATCCCACTAATCAAAAGGGGTACAAATGTTTTGATCCAATTTCAAAAAGGGTGTTTATGATTATGGATGTTACTTTCTTTGAAGGTACTTCATATTATGATAACGACCATCATCAGGAGGAACAAAATATTAGTGAAGATGAGTTCTTAGATGGTTTAGACCTCAATTTTGAGTTTATTTAGAGTGATACCTCTCACGATCATTCACAAAAAGACGACAAAAAATTATTGGAAGCAAATGAAGTAAATATTGATAATGTTGAATCGGTTAATAAACCACCTATGACAATGCCATCACAAAATGATAATACTGAAAACATGAAGATATTTGAGAAACGATACAAAGGTCTTGTATATTCAAAGGAACACCTAGTACTAAAAACAAAAAGTCACCATTCTACATCAGCTTCATGAGTCTAACCAAAGGTTAGATCAAGAAAATCATTATGCTTCACAAAAGTTCATATTCTTGAAAGTATTCCTAGAAGTGATTCTAAGCTAAACTCTTCTTCTCAAATTGATCTCCCTATATCTCTTAGGAAAGGTATTAGATCTTGTACACAACATTCTCTCTCCAACTTTGTGTCATACAAAAATATTTCACCCATGTATTATACCTTTATTTCACAACATCTAGTATTCCTATTCCTAACAGTCTTCAAGAGGCTCTAAAAGTTCTTAAGTGGAAAGAAGTTGTTCTTGAAGAGACGAAAGCCTTGGAAAAGAATGCAACCTAGGAAGAAGTCAATTTACCAGATGGAAAAGAAGTTTGTTGGATGTAAATGGGTGTTTACTTTAAGATTTAATTATGATGGATACTTAGAGAGGTACAAGGCTCGGGTAGTTACTAAAGGCTTTACCCAGACATATGGCATAGCTTATTTTGAGACTTTTTCACTAGTGGGAATGTTAAACACGATTCAAATCCTCCTTTCAATTGATGTCAACCTTCACTAGCCTCTAAATCAATTAGATGTAAAGAAAGCTTTCTTGAATGGAAAGCTAGATGAAGTATTTATGGAGTCTCCCCCTAGATTTTCTGAAAACTTTGGAACCAAGGTATGTAAATTAAAAAAATCCTTATATAGTCTTAAGCAGTCTCCCAAAGCCTGGTTTGAAAGATTCACAAAGTTTGTTAAGGGTCAAGGTTATTGTCAAGGACAATTTGATTACACTTTGTTCACTAAGAGAGATCCATCAAAGAAAAATTTTCAATTATGATCATCTATGTGGATGATAGAATTTGAAATGGAGATGATATAGAAGAAATGAGGAAACTTAAGCTAAATTTGGCCAAGGAGTTTGAAATTAAGGACTTAGGCCATGTAAGATATTTTCTTGGAATGGAAGTAGTAAGATAAAAATAGAAAAATGTGATCTCACAATGGAAGTATATTTTAGATATCTTAAAGGAGACTAGAACGAGTGGATGCAAGCCTTCAAATACTCTAGTAGAGTTTAATGTCAAACTTGGAGATGTTAAAGATGGAATCCTAGAAGATACAAGAAGGTAACAAAAATTGGTAGGGCGATTGATCTACTTGTCTCGTACACGACCTGATATTGCCTTTTCTGTAAGCATGGTTAGTTAGTTTACGCATTCCCCATACGAGAAGCAACAAGAAGCTGTGTAGAGGAGCCTTCAATATTTAAAAGGCACTCCCGAAAAGGGTCTTGTTTCAAAAAAGAATGAAAGTAGAGTGGAGGTCTATACTAATGTAGACTGGACAGGATCAATTACTGATAAAAGATTGACTTCTAAATATTGTACATTCCTTTAAGGAAAAATTTTAAGCAGGATTAATCTGTACTTCATTGACATATTTACTAAAGGATTGTTAAGACAACCATTCAAACTTCAAGTTAGCAAGTTGGGCAATGATAGAAATTTTCGCACCAACTTGAGGGGAAGTCTTGGTAAATTAGGAAAACTAATATCTAGTAGATAATGATTCCAATAAAATAGGAAAATCTTATCCTAGATTCATAAACCAATACTAAGTAGTTAGGGTGTTGCAGATTAGTAGAGATAAGTAGCTAGGATAATGATTCTATACTAGTTGTGTTTTTGCTATTTAAGATGTATCAATTAAAGAACAAGTTTATAAAATTTCTGTTTTGGTTTCTTATTCAGTTCTGTCAACAAGAATACAAAAAATATTAAAAGTAAGAAGTCAAATAGTAAAGAAGGAAAACTAACCGTCATGAAAGAGATCTTTGAACACACGATCAAGAACAGTTGGTGGGGGCACAACCATTGAGGACTTCAAGTTATCAGAAGTTGGATTGTCAACTGTTGTGAACAAAAATATGATAAACGGAAATGAGCATAAAAAGAATTACCAAACCATAATTTGTGCATAAGCTACATTCACAAAATAATACAACGCTATATCCAATACCTGAAACAAAATCCTCCATAAATTGCGCATTGAAGGACATATCCAATGCAGTAACCAGAAGTGCCAATTGAGAAGAAAACCCAACTCTCGTTCCTTCCGACCTATTAGTTCAAAAAGAAAGTACATTTCAGATCTCGAACAATGCTCAAAGGAATCTGCAGAAATATAAGCTGAACAAATGTATATTATTATTCCCTTAACTGTCAATACATAGGTATAAGTATATATAGGAGTACAAGGAGCTATTTTAGGAAACTAACAATTGCACATAATATTCTAATTGATCTAATTTAGCTAACTTTTAGCAATCATTAACACCCACCCGAATATTTCCCAACACTCCCCCTCAAGTTGGCTTGTAGATGTCATCCATAGCCAGCTTGGTAACCAGAACACTAAACTAGCTCTTGTGTAACCCTTTTGTAAGAATATCAATTACCTGTTGTGAGGTCGGTATATAGGGAACACTAATTAATCCTTTTTCAATCTTCTCCTTAATGAAGTGCTTATCAACCTCAACACATTTTGTTCTATCATAAAGAACCGAGTTGTGGCAATTGAAATTGCAGCCTTATTATCACAATACACCTTCATAGGAACTGAAATAGGAATTTGCAGTTCCTCCAATACCTTTTTAATCCACAAAACTTCACAAATTCCATGCGCCAATGATCGAAACTCAGTTTCGGCACTACTCCTTGCAACAACACTTTGTTTTTTACTCCACCAAGTTACCAAGTTTCCTCCAACAAATGTGCAATAGCCCGAAATTGATCTTCTATCAGTAGCACTTCCTACCCAATCAGCATCGGTATAAACTTTAACTTAAAGATTGTTCCGCTTACAAAACATTAAACCTTTACTAGGAGTTCCTTTTAGATACCGTAGCATCCTATACACAACATCCAAATGTTCTCGGCCTGGTGAATGCATAAATTGACTCACTAAGCTCACAACAAAAGCTCAGGTCTGGTGTGTGACAAATATACTAGTCTCCCAACCAGCGACTGGTATCTCTCCTTATTAATGATATATTTAGGTTGAGTTGGGCTAAGATTCACACATGTTTCAACAGGCGTATCAACCGCCTTGCAGTCTAGTAATCCAATCTTATTCAATAGATCTAGTATATATTTTCTCTGATTCACAAATATACCTTCTTTTGATCTAGAAAACTCCATCCCGACGAAGTATTTGAGGGGTCCAATGTCTTTAATTTCAAATTCTTTGGTTGATCTCTTCTTCAACTCCACTATTTCGGATGCATCATCTCCGAGAACAACGTATGATCAGCTTGACTCTAACAGTAGCCATAGCTCTTTACAGCCCTTCCAAATCTATCAAACCATGCTCTAGGGGACTATTTTAGGTCATATAATGACTTCTTTAGCGTGCACACCTTATTCCTCCCATAGGTATCCTCAAATCCCAGAGGTAGGCTCATAAAGACTTCTTCTTCTAAGCCTCCATTAAGAAATGCATTTTTTACATTTAGTTGATGTAAAGTCCACTCAAAATTTACCATCAAGGATAACACCATCCGAGTAGTATTCACCTTTGCAACAGGAGAAAATGACTCTTGGTAGTCAATACCATAGGTTTAAGTGAACCCCTTAGCAACTAGCCTTACCTTCAACCTTTCCACACTGCCATCCGCCTTGAATTTAAAAGTGAAAAGCCACTTGCACCCTACCAGTTTTTTATCTCTAGGGGAATTAACAAGTTCCCAATTTCCATTCTTCTCAAGTGCATTTACCTCTTCCATAACAACTGATCTGCAATCTGGATCTTGAAGTGCCTCCTCAGTGTTCCTTGGTACAAACAGGTTAGTGATTTTAGAGACAAAGGAGTTGTGTTTGTGAGAGAGTTTTCCATAAGACAGGTACTTTGATATGGGATGGTTGGTACAAGCCCGTTTCCCTTTCCTAAATGCTATGGGTAGGTAATTATCCACAAAGAAATCAATAGAAACATCACTGGTAAATTGTAGGTCAGTAGGTATAGATTGATCATTATTAGGCACAACACGGGGTAAAGTAGCAAATGGGTTACCTAAATTAGAGTTGTTCCCAGGTTCATTCTCCGAGAAGATTGAGAGGCTGTGCAGTGTTGAGGTAGGTTGTTCTCTACTTCTTAATTGAGTCTCTCTTAGAATAAACCCGAAGCTCAGTATTCCGTTCCTTGGGGATAGTGGTATTTCCAATGGTTAAAAAACCGGACTGGACCGAATGGTTAAAAAACCGGACTGGACCGTCCGGTCCGACCGGAAAAAGGACGGACCGGACTGTGGTCCGGTTCGGTTTTACTATATAACCTCTTTATATGAAAACCGGACGGTTCAACCTTTTCCGCTCGAACCGGACCGGACCGGTCCGTCCGGTTTTGAACCCTCTCCGAAGTCACCAGCCTCGCACCATCCTCTCCGACGAGATCTCCTCGCCGCCCAGTCTACTTCGTGCAAAGCCCTTCTCGAGACTCTCACGATGGGGAGAAGACAACGACGTCTTTTCATTCCACGCCGGTGCTTAGCCCAGTGGGATCGCCGCCGCATTCTCAGTCCTCCGTTGGTCGACACTCACGTGAGTCCTCGACGAGTCGGTTTTCTGGGTCGTTGAAACCCGGATCACGCAAGATCTCGCCGAATGACGCTTCCAGGGGTAGTCATAGGAAGGGACAAAAGCAGTGGAAGGAGTGCGACGTTATAGAGGAAGAGGGGCTTCTTGAAGATGAAGAGCGTCAAAAGGGTCTCCCTCGTCGCTGCTATCTTCTCGCATTTGTGCTTGGTTTCTTTGTTCTGTTCTCTCTGTTTTCGCTAATCCTCTGGGGTGCTAGTAGGCCACAGAAGCCAGAGATCACAATGAAGGTACTTACATTTTGTCCCCTGTTTTTCCCCATTGCTTAGTTCATAGCTTATGTATCAAATGCTCCAATTGTCTGATTTGCTCGAACTCTGTATCGTACGGCAGAGCATCACAATCGAACAATTCACAGTCCAAGCCGGGTCTGATTCTACAGGAGTTGCTACAGAGATGATCACTGTGAACTCCACTTTGAAACTAATCTACCGTAACACGGGCACATTTTTCGGGGTTCATGTAACATCTTCACCTATAGATCTATCCTTTTCCGATATAGCCATAGCCTCAGGATCTGTAAGCAACCTCAAAGCTAACCCTTTCCTTTCCGTGAATTTCAGTACGGTGTTTTGGATTCTAAACCTTAATAACGATGACGTGGGTTTTGGCAGATTAAGAGGTTTTATCAATCAAGGAGGAGTCAAAGACAGGTAGCCATTTCAATCACTAGCGACAAGATCCCATTGTATGGGAGTGGAGCAGGTATGAGCAGTGCGACAGGGACAACAACGTTACCAATTCCTCTGAAACTGAGCTTCACTGTCAAGTCAAAAGCTTATGTCCTGGGGAAGTTGGTTAAGCCTAAATTCTACAAGAGAATTGAGTGTGATTTCACTTTCGATCCAAAGAAGCTCAACTCTCCAATCCCATTTAAGAAATCTTGCACATATGATTGATTGATTACCAATAATCAAGAAGAGATTAATGGAGGAAGGGTTAGCACTTATCCTGATTAATTTAATTAATAGCATTGATTATTTTTGCGCTAAAGGAGCCGAAGAGACAAGCCGAGTTATAGACTCTTTCTTGTTATTGCCGAAAGCGACAGTGAAGAGGAATATGAAACACAGGTTTGGATTCTCATTCACATCCCTTATTTGCTTGTTCTTTTCCTTCTTCTCCATTGGGATTTGCTTTATAACTTCGTATGTGAAGGATAATCTGTTGATCGGAACATTATCACTTTGTATTCTTTCTGAATATGTTAACGACTTCTGTATAAGATACAAGAATTTGTAGATTATTGGAAGTGTATTTACTTGAATAACAACCAAAGCATCTGCGCATGGTGTACCAGATCAGCAATTTGGTCACTGCACATGCTTCCTTGTAATGACATAACGGGAAGCGTCATTCGTGGCTTATTCTCAAGACTCCGTTTCCATAATAATTATGTAAAGAGATTCTAATTGTATATATAAGTGTATATCAAAAAATTCTTTGTTTGATTTTTTATTACAATTAAATTTATTATCAATTAAATATACATATTTAATTAATTTTATAAATACTTTAACTTTTTTAGAGATAAAATCATTTTATAATTATTTTCTAAGTATGCTTCAAATTTAAAATATCTTAAATTTATAAATTTTAATAATTAAAAATATATTGACAAATAAATATAATATATTTTTACTAAAATTTATTAATAAATATTGTAAGAGAGATTAAAATAGAATTATTTATTTAAGCTTAATTTAATATTTAGTTATTATTAATAATAAATATATAATTACATTGATATTAACAACTAAAAATACTTTTAATTCTGTTTGAAAATAATAATAATAATAAATAAAAATACAATGAAAATAGAAAAGTATAACCAATTTTAACGTGCTCAATAAGTATTCAAAATTTTTAATTAAGTGACCAACATTTTAAAACTTTAATAATTCTAGTTTTTACTAACGTACCTACTAAATAAATATCTTAGCGAACATGTCACATAATCAAAAATAATATTTTAACCTGGTTTATACAAATTTTAAAAGAATAATTACCGAATTGAAAACTTTAAAAAAATTTGATACTAAATTAAAAAATCTAAAATGATTAATAGAAATATATCATGTTCATAAGAGAGATTTTTCTTAAATTAAAAATTGAGTAATATCACTTTTTTTAAAGTTATTAATTTATTATATCATTTATTTAAAATACATAATTTATAAGTTATTTCATGAATTACAAATTATCAATTTTAATATTGTCAAAATTAAAGAAATAATAAATAACAATGAGATAATTCGGATTTTCATTCTCAAAATCACTACGTAGAGGGTAAATTTTTATATGGACCTAATTGGAGATCCAGCAAAGCTACTTCTTGTTCTTAGAGCCCAACAACTAACTAACAACGCGCCAACTGAAAAAATGAAAAGGGTACCAAATTGTGAAACTGGTTGTGCCTTAACCACCCAAACATAAATCTATAACAGTTGAGGGACTCCCTAAAAAATGGGGATCAAATCCTCTGTACCAACAACCTTACACTAGCTCTGTTCTTTACAATCTCATCCACACGAATATGTAGAACCCAGAAAAATGTGCGGATAGGATCGTATAAGCCAGAGTTTCTACAGAGTTATTGTACACAGGATCTTATCCCTAGAAAATGTACACAAAGAATCGTCTTCTTCACCGGCCACCTCATCGTTTTCCTCTCTCCAAATTCGCAAGTCTCCTACGTCTCTCTCTCTAGAGCTGTGGAGTTCCTTCTTCAACTTGATGGCTCTTCCTTCGCAGCACCTCTTTCAACAACACTACCAACCTCCACAACAACAGCCTCAACCTCAGCCACCTAAGAGCTTCAGGTTAGTTTTGGCTTTTTTGAATTTTGGAATTTCTTACATTTGTTTTCCTCAATAACAAAAACCCTCGTCTTCGTTTATTTTTTTCTGGGAAAAAAGTAATTAAGGTCTTAATCTTCGTGAATTAATGTTTCTGTGATTATCTTGGCACATAATCTTTAGGGACTTGTACTCGATCGACGGTCGGATTTCTGCCCCAGCTACTTTCTTCAACGCCCCTAATTTGCTCGACCAATCTCAGCATCCTCCCTACGTACCTCCTTGTATGAGATCTCTCTCTCTCTCACTCTCTGTCGCTCTCTCTGTATATATGTGTTTATGTATATGTATAATCTACTGTTGACACAATAGGAAAATGAGAGATTTTTTAGTGCTCATCATTCTATTTAACTTCTTGGGGTTTTAGTTGTATTAATTGATTCATTTAATTATGTGTTACTTGTGAAGTTGAATGAAGCTTGACCTTTCCTTATTCAGTAGCCAAACCCTAATCAAGTTTATGAATTGTGATGGACTCTAGTTAATAAGGGCTTTTGGGTCTTTTCTGTCTTTCATTTGTTTTAGTTCATGTGGTGGGGTTTGCGCCGGGGCCAGGGCCTGTGACTGATGGCAGTGACGGGGTAGTTGATTTGCAATGGAATTGTGGACTTGAACCTAAAAGAAAGAGGCTCAAGGAGCAAGATTTTTTTGAGAATAATTCTCAGATATCATCTGTCAGTTTCTTGCATGCAAGATCAGTCTCCACTGGGTTGGGTTTGTCCCTCGACAATACCCGTGCATCATCTTCTGGTGATTCTGCTTTGTTATCTCTCATTGGCGATGATATTGAGCATGAGTTGCAGCGACAGGATGCCGAGATGGACAGATTCCTCAGAGTTCAGGTCTTTTCTTGTCTGAAGCGTAATTGTACCTTAAATGCAAAAATGGATTTATTATTGTTTTTTATTTTCCTAAAGTTCTTTCTCTTTGACTCTGTTGGAGTCAATGGTCTTCATGCGGTTCACAGTAGGTGTAGCTGTTCTAATTGGTGTTTTCGCAAGCTTTACTTTACTGTTGTTGATTGTAATGCATCGAATAATTAACCTTAACCTAGTCAATGTGATACTGATTGTTGTCAATATGTCGTAACTACCAAATTCTTGAGCATGGCATACCTCATTGATTAGTAGGGAAAATGTTGCTGACTATACTCAGATGAACCCTGACATTCATAAATGAGGTATGGAAGTATGGTAATATTATGTAGTTTTCATTTTTATGGAACTTTGGAATCATGGCTTTCTTTGGTGTCGATCAATGTCAGTTAAGTGGGTATGTGGAATTCATGTTCAATACAATGATATTTTTGAGTCTGCATCATACAGTACTCATCCTACATGGTTAGTATATCGGTTTCTTGTTCTTAGTGTTAGTTTCTTGATTCTGCCGTTATCGAAGACACATACATTATGCATGAAATTTAAGAACGGATATGTTCAGAAGTAAAATGTCATGGTCAAGGTCGTCCATAGCTTTTGTCTGAGACATAAGTGCACAAGAAGACCCACACTTTTGATATTGCTTTTTGTTTATACTCTTAGTGGCCATTCAGAAACTCTGAAACAACAAAGAAAATCACTTTTGTTTTCGCCTTTTTATTGGGAATCTGACTGGTTGCTCTTTTACTATTATTCAATTACTGATTTCTGATAGGTTGATCAATTGCGGCAAAATATCTTAGAGAAGGTTCAGGGTAACCAAGTTCAGACTATCTCACTGATGGAAGAGAAAGTTCTTCAAAAACTTCATGAAAAAGAAGCAGAGATTGAAAACATCAACAAGAAGAATGCAGAACTTGAAGAGCGAATGGAGCAGCTGTCTGTAGAAGCGGGTGTTTGGCAGCAACGGGCAAGATTCAATGAAAACATGATTAATGCCCTCAAATTTAACCTTCAACACGTCTATGCTCAAAGCAGAGATAGTAAAGAGGGATGTGGCGACAGTGAGGTGGATGACACGGCTTCATGTTGTAACGGCCGTGCCAATGATTTTCACCTGCTTTGCAAGGGCAATAATGACATGAAAGTGTTGACGACTTGTAAGTTTTGCAGAGTTAAAGAAGTCTGCATGCTTCTATTACCATGTAAGCATCTCTGCCTGTGTAAAGACTGCGAAAGTAAGCTTAGCTTTTGTCCCCTGTGTCAGTCATCCAAATATTTTGGAATCGAAGTCTATATGTAGTGCTAGATATATGACAGCTCTAATGGTATATCGAAGTTATATACATTTATTGATGTCATTTTGATGGTATTGCTTGTATATTTAATAGTTTCTTTTAATTCATGC
>JANKOE010000204.1:31441273-31456049 GCA_026284465.1 Erythroxylum citrifolium
CATGATGATTTGGATATGTTGCTTCCGCTGCAAAATGATTTCTTAAAAGTTTTGAAATCTACCGTTTCTCCAAATAATGCATGCTTTCCTTTTCCGATCCAACATATAGGAGGTAGCGATTTTATGATTGATTCCATACCTTTTAAGCACTTTTTCAAACTGCGCATTACAAAAATGTGTAGCCTTATTATTGATAATCACCCTCGGTGTGCCAAAGCGGGAAAATAAACCTTTTAGGAAGTTCATAACAACCCTAGCATCATTCGTTGGTAAAGCTTAGGCTTCCACCCATTTAGAAACACAGTCAACCACTACTAGGATATATTTATTGCCAAATGAATTTGGGAATGGACCCATGAAATCAATATTGTAGACATCAAATATTTTACAAACAAGAATGAAATTTTAGGGTAATTCATCCAAATGAGACACATTACCTCTGGAATCTATCATGTGAAGTTAAAAACTTCTGGGCATTTTTAATGATTGACGACTAATAAAAATCTAACTTCAATACTTTATGGGCCATCTTATTGGCACTATAGTGACCTCCCATGGGACCTATATGACTATGGAGTAAGATCTTCCACCCCTCCAAGTGAGGTGTACATCTCCTCACTATTTGATATGAACAAACGCGGAAAAGATATGGGGCTTCCCATAAATAATTCCTCAAATCAGTGAAGAATTTCTTCTTGTGTTGATAACATAGACCTTTTGGTAAAACACTAGCGACAAAATAATTTGCAATTTCTACAAACCAAAAGTTTCCCTTACGTCTTTCACACTATAGAGACGTTCTTTTGGGAAGGTATCTTCAATGCCCTCTTCATTCAGATCTTCCAAATTTGGATTTTATAGGTGTGATAGATGATCAACTGTCAAGTTTTCTGCCCCTTTCTTATCCTTGATCTCTAAATCAAATTCCTGCAATAGAAAAATCCATCTAATCAACCAAGGCTTAGCATCCAGTTTATTCAGCAAGTATTTGAGTGCCAAATGGTTAGTATACACGACCACTTTGGATAGAACTAAATAAGACCAAAATTTATTGGATAGAAAAGCCACGACTAATAAATCCTTTTTTGTTGTTGTGTAATTTTCATGAGAGTCCATCAAAGTCTTACTAGCATAGTAAACTGGTTAGAAATGTTTGTCCTTAAGCTCTTTGAGTACTGCTCCCATTACAAAGTCACTTGTGTCACACATTAACTCAAAAGGTTGATTCCAATATGATGCAATCATAATTGGGGCTTTAATTAACTTGTCTTTTAGAATACTAAAAGCATCTAAACATTCTTTGGTGAATGTGACAGGTAGGTCCTTTTCTAACAACATGGTTAAGACTTAGTAGTTTTCGAGAAGTCTTTAGTAAATCTTCTATAAAAGCCTGCATGACCTAAGAAACTTCTTATTGCCTTAATCGAGGAAGGGGGTGGTAGCTTTTCTATGATTCAGTTTTGGTCTTATCCACTTCAATCCCTCGGTGAGAAATTTTATAGCCTAGGACTATACCTTCTTGCACCATAAAGTGATGTTTGTTTCCTAATTTAACATCCGATTTGTTTTCTCGCATCTTTTCAACACTCGTTCCGGATTATGAAGGCATAGATCAAATGAATCTCCAAAGATTAAAAAATTATCCATAAATACCTCCATTATGTCCTTAATCAGATCATTGAAGATGACCATCATACACCTCTGAAATATGTAGCAGGTGCATAACATAACCCAAAAGGCATCCTTCTATAGGAAAATATACCATAGGGACTTATGAAGTTTGTTTTCTCTTGATCTTCTAGAGCGATTGGGATTTGAAGATAGCCTGAAAGTCTGTCTAAGAAGCAGTAGTACATATGTCCCACCAAACATTTCACCATTTGATATATGAAGGGCAAAGGGAAGTGATCTTTTCTAGTTGCATCATTCAACTTCCTAAGTTGATGCACACTCTCCATCCAGTGACAGTTCATATAGGAATTAGCTCATTTTTTCATTGGGAACAACTGTCATTCCTCCTTTCTTTCGTACGACCTACACAAGACTCACTTAAGGGCTATCAGAAATGGGGTAAATTACTCTAGCATATAGGAATTTAATTACCTCTGCTTTAACTACATCCTTCATGTTTGGATTCAGCCTTCTTTAAGGTTGTACCACCAGTTTAAACTCCTCTTCCATTAGCATTTTGTGTGTACAAAAGGTAGGATTGATTCCTCTAATGTCTAAGATCTTTTATGCAATTGCCTTTTTATACTTCTTTAACACATTTAACAACTTTTCGTTTTTCTCCACCTCCAGAGTTCCTACGCTAATCACTAGTAATTTTGAGTTCTTCTCAAGAAATGCATACTTCAAATGATTAGGGAGTGTTTTCAACTCTAATTTTGATGGTTCTTTAATGAAGGGTTTTAATCTTGTTTCCGTACTCCTATTTATCTCTTCTACTTTCTTCAATCTTATAAAGTGCTCCTTGTTTTCATGTTCCTCCTCATCTTGAGTCATAAACAACTCCTGCTTATCATTAAATATAATTCCTTGCACAATTTCTGAAGCTACTAAATTTTTGGCATCAATAAAATAGTAAGAATCATCATATTCAAAAGCACGTCATCAGATATTCCAAAAGTTACCTCTGCTTTCCCACCCTGAGAACTCGTTTACCATCACTAATATCTATGACAACTCTAGCTATAGCTAGGAAGGAACTTCCTAAAATTAAAGGTACTTCCATATCTTCGTCCATATCAAGGATGATAAAATCAACTTGGAAGATGAACCTATCAACCTTGACTAATATATCATTAATAATCCCCCTAAGATATTTAACAAATCGATCAACTAATTGAATGCTTATCCTAGTAATCTTAGGTTCTCCTAGTCCCATTTTTTTAAACAACATGTAAGGCATCAAATTTATACTAGCTCGTAAATCGGATAAAGCTTTCTCAACTAAAAAATTACCAATGATATAAGGGATAGTAAAACTCATTGGATCTTTGAGCTTTTCTGGTAACTTGTTTTGTAAGATCACTGAGCATTCCTTGTTTAACTGCACGGTGGCCAATTCCTCTGACTTCTTTTTAGATAACAACTCTTTTAGAAATTTTTCATACTTAGGTATCTATGTTAGAGCTTCAACAAGAGGTATATTAATATAAAGTTGCTTGAATAACTCAAGGAATTTCCCGAATTGCTCATTCATTTGATCCTTCTTTATTATTTCTTAGTATGGTATGTTAGGCTGAAATGCCTTTACTATAGGAGGAATCTCATCATCATTAGTCTTTTTTTTACTCTCCTCTGGATCCTCCTCTTCATTTTGTGATTTGATATCTGCATGTAGCCCCTTTATGCTCTTTGGTCAAGTTGCACCTTTAAGTTATGTATAGACATCTGTTGTTTCTGATGTTTCTCTCTTGAGTCTTGAATAAAACTCCAATATCAAATTGTCTACTTAGCTTCTTAGATTTTGATGTTTGCTGTTGGAATCTAGTTGGAGGATTGTTCCTTTGTTAGCCTTGGTTACCCCATGAAAAGTTTGGGTGATTCCTCCATCAAGGATTATAAATGTTACTATAAGGATTATTTTGGGGTCTTAGAGCATTCCCTAAATAGGTTATGTGTTTGGTTTAATCAGATTGACAATCTTATCTTGGGTGATCTAACCACTGCGTCACTATTTCTTGTGGAGCCATAGTTATATTGTCTATCTTCTTGCTCAGGGCCTCCACTTGACTCACTAGTCTCATCACTGGGTCCACTTTGTAAACTCCATATGGCTTATTGGTGGTTTGTGCTCTAGCTGAGCACCACTGATAGTTATTCATAGCTATATCCTCGATCAACTCTTGGGCTGCTTCAGGTGTCTTATTGTTTAGTGTCTTTGACTGCCTAATATTCTGACTTATCCTATTATAGAAAGTTTGGATTTACATCCACAGAGGTAATCCATTGTGTGAGCATCATCAAAGCATCTCCTTAAATCTCTCCTAGGTGTCATATAATGATTCTCCTTCATTTTGGGAGTAAGATGATATGTCATTCCTCAGCTTTATAGAAGGAAATTATTTCAGTAAAATTTTTTCAACCACTTGATCCTAGGTGGTCAGTGACGAACGTGGCATAGAATTGAGCCACTGCTTTGTTTTTCCTCTTAAGGAGAAAGGAAATAAACGCAGTTTGATGGCATAGTCTATCGCTCCATTATTTTAAAAGTTCCACAAATCTCTAAGAAGTTAGAGATGCGCGCGTTAGGATCTTCATCTCGGAGTTTGTTAAATTGAATTGATTGTTGCACCATTTGAATGATGCTCGGTTTGATCTCAAAGTTGTTCACTTGTACAGTAGGCCTCACAATGCTGGATTTTGTGTTAGTTAAGTCTAGCATAGCCAAATGTAGTTCGTGGTTGATCCTCCATATTGCATGAGCTCTCAGTGTCTACGTGACCTTCAAAGTCCTCTATTTGAAGATCTAAGTCAAACTCCCTAAGGTTTGTTCTATGACGATTCCTACGCATAGTTCTTTCTATCTTAGGATCTAAGTTAAATAAGTTCTCAGTACTACTCCGAGTCATAAATTGACATGGAGTCTAGCCTAAACTAAGGAATTAACCTAACTAACCAAAAAATTTAAATAACGTAAAGTAGAACAAATAAAATAAAGCAAAACAAACAAACAAAAGAAATGACTAGATTAATAAAACTCAAGTGTTCTTAATATCACAGTCCCTGATAACGACGCCAAAAACTTGATTGAATTAAAACATGTTAGTCAATATTTAATACCGCAAGTGCACGACATAGTTGTAGCTAGCATCGACAAATACGAGTCGACCCACAAGGACAGTGAGTACTAGTAATTATTATTATTCGATTACTTAGCCTATAGATTGATTGTGGTTTAATTCAATAAACTAAAATTTAAACAATTAAACTAAAAAAGCAGCACGAATTAGGCAAAGAATTGGTGACACTAGATTAACTACCGATTTCAAATAATTAATATCTAGGCATCAAATCCCCCTAAACCCTTAACTGATTGATTATTTCTCATGCAACTATATTGGTTATTTATTAGACTATGGAGATTCCTAAGGTATGTTAGTAGTTAACCTTGAGTTTACTAACAACTAATTCTAAGATCTCTAACCAAATTACTTAGGTAAAAACTTACATAATTGCGTTACTATATTATGAATCCCATACTAGCTTTGATCCTAATCTAGAAGATTTATGTCATCTCATCTCTAGGATTGCAATCAACTTTTTCCAATTATCGTGGATCTATTCAACCTTGGATTCTCAATCACTAAGAATGAAATTAGATTAAAGTCTAATCAATCAGATTAATAGACAATCATAAAACAGATAATTGGATCGCAACAATCAATCAATTCAATTGCATTCATTAAATAATCAAAAAATGTTAAAGTATTCAACTAGGGTTCATCTAGCCTAAATACTATATAAAAAATTAGCTATATATCGACTAACACAAAATCATACCCATATATATAGAATCAAATGTTTATAAATCAGGGTCCAGTGCTCTTATACCTAGAAGGTTAGGTAAACAGATGGAGAATCATCACCGAGGTATATTGATGGAAAAATTGCATGATGAAAGATTGTCTAATAGAAAGAAAGGCTCGCCCGAAGTTGGATTGCGTGCAGTCCCTATGCCCTTCCACAGCACGATGGCAGCGGTGAGAATGACGTCATGCTTTAGCACCAATTTGAGGAGTTACCGAGCTCTCCCTCATGGTACTCTCTGTTGCACCTCTCCCGGCCTCTAGTATACACCCTTTTTCTTTTATCACTTTTTGACTTGTGAGTATTGTGTTGCTTCTCGCTTCTCGCTTCTTGTATTCTTAATTGGTTATTTCTTTTACTTTGCAACTTCAAGGTTCCTTGCTGCTATGATTTAATGATTAAAGAAAGGTTCTTTGATTTGATTTCCCATTGTTTGATTCGGGCATTTTGGTGATGATTTTCTTGAGTTTATTATATTTGTATGGTTTGTAACTTAATGTTCAAATATCGATTCGCCCATATGACCTTGCATATGATGATAAGATCTGTGAAACAGATCGCAGGTTCTATGCGTTAGCTTAGAAGACAAAATACTTGTGAGTTGCTAAATGCTGATCTAAAAGTTGACTTTCCTCTACAGTAGCTTAGCCATGTGGTTGGATTCAGAAAGTCGGGAGGTGGAAGATACTAATGCAACTTTTTAACTAGATGTCAATTTACTGGTTGGTTCTGGAGCTATGCATTTTACGTTGCGGGTTTGATAGGGCTTTCTCTTTGTAGAGGCTTATGGAGTTCAAAATATTTCTTTGATTCTACATTACTCCTTTTCTCTGGCAAGCCTCACTAGTTCGTTTTTGCCTTCCTTTTCAAACACACCTGTAGTTTCTTAGTGCTCTTTATAAGAATTTTGCTCCTTGTTATTTCGGTTGGCTATTTACTATTATTAAAATGGTTTTCCTAAATTTTTTTTATTTCTTTTAATACACTTTAATTATTCATGGAATTTTCTAGTATTTAATTTTTATGTTGTATTACTAATTTTTATTTATTTATTAATTATTATTATTATTATTATTCATTTTTTATTAGTTTTGGTTTTGTCCTTATTTTTCTATTTACTTAAATATTCGGCGTGCTAGTTTGTACGTATTCATGTATTGCTTTTGTGTCCTGCATCATTATTTTACCTGTCACATCTGCATGTGGGTCTACCAGAAACAGCCTCTCTACTATGTAGGGACAAGACTGCGTACTATCAAACCTCCCCAGACCCCGTTTCACTACGGGATTTCAGGCTGGGTGTGATGATGATAAGAATATAAAACATCATAATTATAATTCTAAATCTCCCTGATTGTTCTCTATCACGTATTCTAACAATGTAGACGTCTGATCTTATGTTCTGATGGATCTGTCGATACAAATTGAATGTTTTCTACTTTTTAAGCTCCAAATCACCTCTAGATTCACCTTTGAATTTCTGAGAACTGTGCCAGTCGCTTCCTCCTTTGATTTGCCTTTGAAATGTCAAATTTATATGAAAACCTAAATTTTTGGGTTATATACGGTCTTGTGCACGACTATGCATAATTAGAATCCACTGAGTGTTGCAAAAGTGCACGACTGTGCACTCCTTCCAGATTGCTGATTTTCTATTTTATGCCTCGTGTTCGCCCGAATTCTTCTCCTTTAAGTCCATGAAGGTAATTATCACCTGTAAATACACTTGAAGTACATTAAGTACCAAATATACAACAAACATATAAAATATAAAGCAAGATTACATTAAATATGTGGTAAAAATATAGTCAATTAACCATCTATCAATGCAACATGCACAATTAGCAAATTCCATCCTTTTTAAGTCACGAGATCTTAAATTTTTAATGTTTTGAGGCTATTTTAGAGCAAAAATAATTGTGCAAACCCTACACAGAACCCTAGAAGGATTGATAAGTATTTAAGGAAAATAAAACACACAAAAGAGGTAGCTAGAAACTCAAAAGAAGAGATCAAAGAGAGAAAATACCAAAATAGCAAAAGTTGCAGAAATTTCTAGCTTGAGGACAAAAAAGAAAACAATTAAAAATCAAACTTCTTTTCTTTTCTTTTCTTTCCTTTTTATTGAATGTTAATTATGATCAATTTGGGATATATTTTGGCTATAGATTTCTAAATTTGTTTTAGGAGTTACTCTTGAATTGTTTTGTTCAACTTTTATGTTCTTGATTTAATAGAGATATACTTTATAGTGTTTATTGTTTTATATTTGGTGTCAATAGAGAGGATAGAATGGATTATCTATTTTATGTTTCATCGCAAGAGATGGTACCCTAGTAGGCCTATAAAAATCAAATTAATAGGCAATTAAAGAGAAATATTAATTGTTTATCATTTACCCATAGAATTGCTTTAAATCCAACTGAATATTTCGGAAGAATTTTGATAGATCAAAAGGTCACAATTCAATTTCTATCTATTTTAATTGGGATTAATTAATTAGATCATTAGAGAGGGTAATCATAATTATTGAATATATAGGGTCAAGTAATATTAAATTTAGAAATTGAAGTAAGAACAAATAAGGATAGAAGT
The DNA here is from genome assembly GCA_026284465.1 of Erythroxylum citrifolium. NCBI lineage: Eukaryota > Viridiplantae > Streptophyta > Magnoliopsida > Malpighiales > Erythroxylaceae > Erythroxylum > Erythroxylum citrifolium. Next base: position 31,449,404 of record JANKOE010000204.1, read on the forward strand.
AATTCCCAGTTTTCTTCATTGAGCAATAAACAAATTCACAGTTGCTTATTTCATCGTTTAATTATCAATTCTTTTTCTTAGTTTAACTTTTAGTGATCGATCTTATTTTTTACCTTAAAAAAGTTTACAATAATTTTTGAATGACTGCTCTAATTTTTATAAGACAATACTTTTTATGTTATAAGATACGATTTTTATATTTATAGTAAATAAAGTTTTTAATTTTAATCTTCAACGTTGCTTGATAGAATAGAGCAGGAAGATATGTTGCTAATGATTTGTAAGCATTTTTCAGTGTTTCTCAACAAAAAGAAGATGAATCTATCAACTTTCAATTGGGTTTCAAACATACCTAGAATAATAGGCTTTATTTGTTAAATAAAATCTCTAAAGACCTAACATTTTTTAGGAAAATTGAATTCCCTAACTTTCCAAGATAATAAAGACATTAGTTGGAGGTGTTACTCTTTGAACCTTGTGCACATTTTTTCTTTACTAATTTCCTTTTAGTGTTACCTGAAAATGTTTCTAAGGTGGAAGGATAGTAGATAATTAGGGGCTTAAAAGAGTTAAAAGAGGGGCAAGCTATTGATAGAGGAGCCTCCTTATGAGCAATTCAATTAGGAGAACCTTTAATAATTACTACAAGTAAAGGGGAATAGATAGGAGTACCAAGTTTAAGATTAGAATGTGAGGGTTTTTCAAAAGGATATACTAATGCCATGTTGCTCATGTAGATAATTCTCTCCATATATAAGAGAATCATCAGGGGAACCAATACTAAGACTTCATACATGTTTGTTTTTTTATTAGGCTTTGAGAAATCATCCATTCCCATTACCTCTTCACAGTCTCCCCTTTTGAACTACTTTCATGTTGGTACCAACTTTTGGCTTATTAAAAATTTGTTGACCTCTATATATAAAACACTCAGATAGAGTCTTCAACTAAGGAATTATTAGCATTAAGTCATATGATTGGAATAGTATTTTGATCTTACTTCATTTCTAAAACCGCACACAATCAATCATATCCCACTTTTGTTCGTTGCAGTTATTGCCTCATCCATGTAGGTGGACTTCCTTAGGAAGATAGCTCAGTAACTTAATCAACTTATTGATTAGTATTTAAGAGGATATTAAGCAAGTTGATCAAGATAAGAATTTGAGAGTGTTTGACATTCCTTAACAAAAAGAACATGTTCCCACATCTATAGAAAAATGGGAATATTAGATAAATTCCATTGTCTAGCTTTTAAAACCTTCAAGGTTGAAGATTAGTAGTTAATATAAACATAAATAAGTTTTCCTCGTTAAAAATGACTTATATTAGTCCTAGGCTCTTCCAGTATTTCTGTGCCCAAATGTCTTCACTAGAAAAATTGGGAGCAAAAATAGAGGTGCCATTGGAGTTGGTTAAAGGGCGGTAATGGAGATTTCAAGGGTAAGAGACTCCTACTACCTACTTCTAACTCATCTTGGTGTTAATGTAGGGTAGAAAGGTGGATGGAGGATTTTCTTGAGCTAGGGAGGGAGCATGTTGACTAATTCTAGGGAGAGGATTAGAAAAATTTAGAGGTATAAAGGGACTAGCTTGAGGAGTGTAGGATGGAAACTGAGGTAAAGCATGAGATTAGGATGGATGACTAAAGGTTTTGATTGGGGAGGGAGAGGAATAAAGTTTTTTTAAGAAATTGAATTAAATTAAGCCATCAAGGCATGCAAAATACAATAGAATTGCATCATCATGTTGATTAAAGTCCTTCAGATGGAGTTTTCAAGATTAAAGATCAGCAAAATTACAAAATGATGTTCATCTCTTTATACAAGTGAGGTAGATTACATATTCCATAAAATATTGATGTAGTTCATATCCCCAATATATCTTTAAATATACTAATATGGAGCCTAATTTTCCATATAAGTTTCTTATGGAAATTCTCTTGGTCTTGTGCTGCTTCCTAAAAAATTCTTTTAATCCTCTTATAAAAAATGGTAGCTATAATGAATGTCAACACAACACAAAAGCACAATCCAATAATACTACTTTGATGCTTGATGGTAGAACACCACTGAGTTATTTCACTCTAACTATTTGGTGTATTGGAGACTTTACATAAGTGTAGTAGCTGCTTCCAAGTATTTATGATGAAATCAGATTGAAAGAATAGATGTTGAATATTTTCCTCATCTTTATTACACAAGATGCACCAGTTAGGAATTTACAAGAATGTAGACAATCTATTAATTATGGGTAACTTGGATTTCATAGCCATCCATAAAATTATGGAAGATCAAGGATTGAGATGTTTATGCCATACCACTTGGTCCAAGGAACAATGTTAGTGTTTCCCCTTAAAAACTTATTGCATGACTAGTTTGTGAAGCTCTCAAAGCTTGTAATTCTCCATATGACATTATCCTCATCTTTATTTAGGTGAGTATGTATAAATTCCCTTTTAATATCAACCAAAATAAAATAATCATCAAATAGAAGTTTGTTAGTAAAAGCAGCTGTAACTAAACTGTCATTATAGATCAATGCTTTCAACATATGCATAGAGACATGATTCTGAAGAGGCCCTACAAACAACCAATTATCATGCCAGAATTTGGTGTTCTTGCCATTATTAATGAGGTTGATAATTTCTAATTTGACTTTTCCCATGGTTTTTAGTATGGTTTTCATCAGTCAGGACACATCATAGGGGGATTGTAGTTCAAGGTGCTACTATTCTTAAGGTAATATTCAAGAATCCATTTAGACCATAGGGATTGTCTATCCTTATATAACCTCCATAACCTTTTAATCATCATGATGGTATTCAAGGTTCTAATAGGGATGAGATTGAGCCCTCCTTAAATCCTTGGATTATAAATCTTTGACCATTTGATGCTAGCATTGTCCCTAGAGAGATTCTATACATAAGAATTTTTTTAAAATTCTGTCCAGATTCTTAGAGACAGATGTTGGAAAGACCATATGAGCAGCCCAAAATACATTTAAGGAGATGAGCACAGAGGAAATAAGTTATAACCTACCAACTACAGATAAGTGCCTATTCTTCCAATTTAAGATGCTATAGTTCATTCTGTCAATAAGATAGGAATAATCCTTACAACTCAATCTTGAATAGTAGATGGGAACCCCAAGGTATACTATTGGTAGCTATTGTAGCTTGAAGCCTGTAATTGATTTAATACTACATTCCATATGTTTAGCACTCTTTGATAGGAAAATGACACTTTTGGTACAATTAACTTTAAGTCCTACAAGTCTGTTGAAGATTTTAAGAGCAAATAATAAGGATTTGATAGACACTGAATTTGCATTAGCTAACAGGAAGTCATCAGCAAAACAAAAATTAGAGAGCCTAAGTTTTTTTTTTCATTTTGAGTGAAATCTAAAGTGTTTGTTCTTTCAATGACTCTTTTAAGAAGTCTATTGAAGACTTCCATAGTTAGTGCAAATAAATATGGTGATGTGGGATCCCCTTGTTGAATGCATTTTATGCTTTTGATGATTCTAGAGGGCTAACCATTAACTACGAAATAAAAAGTGGGGATAGTAATACATTACTTAATCAATTGTATGAAAACCTGAGATAACTCCATTGCAATAAGCATTTTGATGATAAGGTCTCGACTAACACTGTCATAAGCTTTCCTTATATCAATTTTAAGGATGCATATCTTCCTGCTCTTCTTATTGGAATAGTTTCTGACTAACTCTTGCAATAACATTATGTTATCACCTATAACTTTGCCTGGGCTATAGGCTCCTTCATATTGATCAATATATTTGGCAATTACTGATCTCAACCTATCAGCAAGAATCTTTGAAATGAATTTGTAAATAGTGTTGCAGCATGCAATTGGTCTAAATTCTGAAAAAGTCTTCTACTCTCCACCTTTAGAAACAAGAGTGATATAAGTTCTGTTGAGCTCAAAAAGTAGAACTCCATTCCTTGAAAAACTTAAGAATTGCATCGGTAACAATAGGTTTTATGACATACCAAGTTTTAGTAAAAAGGTTTCTGTTGAAACCATCAAGTCCAAGTGCCTTGTGAGGATTTGGTTATTTCAAAGACTTTTCATTTTCTACAATGATGACGGGTCTACTAAGGCTTTCTACTTCGTAAGAATTTAAGACAACGTTAATGATTTCTTTTAGAAATGGAATGAAGAACAAGAGTTCATAGGAACATTTATTAATTTAGAGAAGTAGTCCACAACTCCATCAAGCAGAAGTTATTGATTATTCAATCTTTAATCACCATACTGCAAAAAATAATTTTGTTCTTACATTTCCTAGCAAGAACAACTTTATGGAAGTAAAGAGTGTTTTTGTCTCCATCTGTGAGCCATCTAATGCAATCATAGCTAATAGTCTTTGTAAGTTCAAGTGTTTTTGTCTCCATCTTTGAGCCATCTAATACGAGATCTCTACTTCATCAATGAGAACTCATAGTTGATAGTCTTTGCAAGATCACTCATTTATATTTTCTTTAGCTTTTGAAAAAGTGATGAGGTTGGAATATTGTATAATTCAAACTAGATCTCCTCTATCTTCCTTTTGGTAGTGCTTAATAGATGATGGGTATTTCCCAAATTGCACAAGAATATCTTATTCATTTACTATTTGATCAGTCTAATCTTTCTTACAAAAATGCATTATTTAGTACCTCTAATATTAGAACTTACTTCATTCCACAAGGACTCTTAAAAGCCTGCAAGATCAAACAAGAAGTTGTTAAATCTAAAAGGAATTCTAGGATATTAAGAAATTGTTTGAGTAATCAAATAATTTTCTATTTAAAAAAAGAATGACGCTGGAAGGAAAAGCCCGGAGCCAAAGCTCAATCCCTGAGCATCTATTAAGTTTGTTCATGATAAAGCACCCATCATTTTGATTGTTTTTTCAGGTGAAGAAGCATATCTTGAAGGGACATTTAAGATCCGCATGTCTTCTAAGAACTTTTTGAAATCAAGACAAGGCATGCTTATAGATCTTTCACCTTTAGCTTCATCAAGACTAATGATTGAGTTAAAATCCCCTACAATTAACCAGGGAGTACTGATGCTTTTTGCAATCTCTTTGAGAGAATTCCATAAAGCAATCTTTGGTAACCTGTTTTATGAACATAAATGAAAGAAATATGAACCAGTGAGCTTGTTATCTTATCATCTACCTTCATATGCATGTTCTGGTTAGCTTTAGTTTTCATAGATGCTTGAACTAATGAGCTATCAAAACACGCTATAATTCTGCCATTGGGATGTTGAGAGTGATTAGTGGCGTGGGGTTGCAAATTATGAGGAAGTATCTTGATGAGATTACATTTATCATGCTTCATTCGAGATTCCAAAAGACCAACAATGACTGCTTTATTATCTAAGATTTGATCCCTGATTTAAAACTTTTTATGAGATGCATTTCCACCTCTAACATTCCAAGTTATAACTATCATTTATGGGAATCCACTAGAAGGATTTTTTTTCTTTCTATTGGATTTTCTTATACTTACTGGCTTAAATTCAGTTCTGTTACCACACTCTCCATCTTTATTTTCTAGAGATTCTTGATTAGAGGTGTCTATGTCATGCATTGCCTCATCTTGTCTTACCTCTCTCCCTACTGGAGTGCTAGTTTCCTTCTCAATTGATGACTTGTGACTATTTGTCTGATTGGTTACAAGCAGTGTGTGTTCAGGATCTTTATAATTAGACTCCTCTGGACTAATGGTTGTTAGCTTATCGAATTCTACTATCTTGATGACTTTAGTAGTAGGCCTCCATATTTTCTTCTTTTTTAGTTAGGCCTCTATGTATATATGATTCTAACTACATCCTTAGTGGGTTATATATGCTCTTTGAGCCTAATAATGGGAATTTCCTTAGGTAAACTAACTAGATCACTAACCAGGATGCAGATTCTAGCATAATTGATCCTTTGAATTTCAATTGTAGCTTAGTCTATACATATTGGTTTACCATTGAAGCTAGCTAGATGACTAAGAGCAGAGGCGGTCTAGTATTCTAGCGGTACACCATAGATGCAAATCCATAAAGGAATGTGCTTATGTTTGATGTCTTCTATGTTTAGTTCTAGTCTCAACATTTAAAGGAGAATTGGTTTATTGTACACGTGCCAAGTGAGTGAACTTGAACAAGAATATATCATCATAATTCACCGAAACCTTCTCCAGACCATGCTTTCTCCAGTTGCTAAATGTCCATTCTTTCATAACGGGAAAGGCCACTCTTTTATTAAAAAAGAAACCGATTATGATGGCATTCCATCTTTATGCATCAGCTTTAAGAGTCTCCAAAGGAGGAGACACTATTTTGTTTTCTGTAGCTTCGCTTGTATGACAATAGCTAAGCTTAGTTTCAGGTCTATTATCTCCTCTTAATAGCTGCAACTTCACTTATAGGACAGAGCTAAGCTTAGGGGCCGTTTGGTTCCACTTCTGTTTTTCTGTTGTCGTTTCTGGTTTTTATTTTCTGTTTTTGGTTTCTGTTTTTTTCTTAAAAGAAACGAAAACCTGTTTGGTTGAGATTTGTAATTAAAAAAACTAAAAACAAAAACTTGTTTGGTTGATATTTGTAATATAAAAACTGAAAATAAAAATATATTTGTTTTT
>JANKOE010000204.1:31493559-31508448 GCA_026284465.1 Erythroxylum citrifolium
AAATACTAGTGTGATGTTTGGATTTGATTGTACTATCTTGGGTGGCATCCACATATCCTCCCAGGGGGTATTTGGGTATTACAAATCATCTTTTGTCCTAGGTATTTAGATTCACTAGGACAAATCTCAACACTATTTAGGCCTCTCATAGAGTGCATACATTGAGCGTTTGTTACAAATGTTTAATATGGCTACTTGTAAACTTGTTGTAACACCTTTCTCTCATAGTGAGAAATTATCTTTGGCATAGTATCCAAAAAGCGAAGTAGAGAGAGAGGCTATAAAGAATGTTCCATATTTTAGTGCGATTGGTAATCTAATGTATACTCAGGTGTATACTAGGCTGGACATTGCATTTGTTGTTGGACTGTTGGGTAAATATTTTGCTAACTTTGGTATAGACCACTAGAATGCAATTAATTAGTGTTGAGATATTTAAAGGGAACCAAGGATTATTTGTTGACATACGTAAGGTTCAACAACCTAGACCTCGTAGGGTATACATATTCTGATTTTGCTATGTCTATGGATGATAGAAAGTCCATTTCAGGTTACATTTTCATGTTAGCAGAGGGTGCAATATCATGGATAAGTGTCAAGCAGATATTAGTGACTTCCTCAACTATGCATGCAAAGTTTGTAGCATGTTATGAGACTGCTTCACAAGCGGTTTTGGCTCAGAAACTTGATTTCTGAGTTGTCTATGGATGATTTAGTGGCTAGACCCATTTGGTTGTATTTTGACCATAAAGGAGTTGATACTGAAAAGTGACATTAAGGTGGAGCATTTAAGGACTGAGGAAATGCTTGCTGATCTTTTAACTAAAGGACTTTACCCACTTGTGTTTGAAAGACATTTATATAGTATGGGTGTATTAAAGTCCTTAGACACTATTAGTTAGGGATCATTATGTTTGCTCCTTGTATGTTTATACATTTTGATATATTATGACAGTATGATTGTTATTAATAAAGATGATCATCGTTTATCTTCAGTCATACTTGTTACTATACATTGTCATAATACATGTAAAAGTATTAAGATTTATGTCGATCTTAAACATTTTAAAGGTCATTGGGCATATATACAAATTGACCTTGAGCCTATATCATTAGGACACTTACAATTTGATATGTATATCTATAGATTTTGACATGACATAGGGGATATAAGTGTTTAATTCCATAAAGGTGTTCTCTAATGCATTTTAGCATTCAGTGAGAGAACATAAAGATTTTTCTCTAATGCAGTTTAACATTTAGTAAGAGAAATAAGATTTATCTGATGTAGTTTCCCATATGCAGTTTGACATAAAGTTTTGAAAAATTGAGACCTACTAATAGAAAGATGACATATCAGATCATACAGCTGTCATCTGAGCTTGTCACACTCCATTTTCTCATTCATGTTAGTGATGTATTAAATATGTGTGATTATATTGGACTTATGTCAAATATGATACATGTGTTTGATATTTTTCAGTATCGAAAGCCTTACGGGAGATAATAATGGACTTTCATTATCTTTACATCGAATGTTTTGTTTTAAACTTGGTACCAATTTGGTAGCGTGGCTTAATCGTATTTTGCAACTAGTTTTAAATGTGAGTCAATAACATAATTGATTATTGTCCAAGGGAGAGAATTTTAGATATTTTTCCATCTGATGGACAACAATTAATTGTATTTTAATTGTTTTAATAAATTATCGGTTAAGTTACGTAAATTTGATCCAGATAAAGATAATAAAGTGACTCATTAAAGGAGATATAACTGTAGCAATGAGATACTTCTACTTTGAATTTTTTCATAGGCATTTCTTACAAAATTTTAAACTCTTAATTTTATCAAGTGAATATGCTCAACAGATAAAATAAGTTAAGTTGATTTTATATAGACCTATGCTGGTGTGCAAAGGTTTTCCCATTAATTCTAAAGTTCATTTATTTTACCTACTCCACTCTACTAATTATCCTTTTATCTCTCTACGAGATTTTATCCACATGAAATCTTCTTCTCTAATTACGATGTTCTAACCCTGTTCTATTAAATCTCATCCACACATTTATGTGGACCCTATATAAATGTGTGGATGAGATTTAATGAAACATAATAGGAACATCATAATCGAAACAGAAGATCTGTTCCTGGTTTTATCGCCTTTGTCACATAACCATCTCACTTTCCTTGTTCTTACATTTCATTTACCTCCCCTTTTGAATCTTGTTTTTTAGTTAACTCTCTCTCACACATATTTATTTATTATTTTTAATAAATTAACTACACATAAATTTGTTATCACATAAAAATTTATTTGTTAACAAGTTAATAATAGACTAATTTTACAATAAATTAAAAGTCTAAATATTTTATCACTATTTTTAGTAATTATAACTAATATTATAAAATTAAATAATATTTAAATATAAATTTCTTTATGACTTCAATCAAATTTAATATGATTAATTGTACGTCTTGATTGGCTAGTACTGGTTGTCCACACATGTGGATATAGCTGAATATTGGGTCTCATGAAAAATCACATCAAATTTTTTTGTTCCAGTTATTCCACATAAATATATAAATAAAATTTAATGAAGTATAACAGGAGCATTATAATTGAACAGGAGATTTGATCTCTGTGAAAATGAGATGGTTTTGTCAAATTTAAATTCTACGAAACCTACTAAGTCATTGGATTCCATAAAAATGATGGTTTTTGGGTATTGGCTATTAGGCGAAGTCAACAAATAGGAACCATGAGCGAAAGGTAAAAAAAAGTCAGCTTTGAAGTAAAGCAACTGACTCGAAGATTACTGTTACGGACAATCTTTGGCACTGGAATGTTACAAGAAGGTCTTTGTATTCTATGTTACGTCAAATTGTCAAATCTTCTCGCTCTTGCCTTTTCTTTACCTACTGTCCAAGGCATGTGAAACTTTTCAGAATCCACTTGACCTTTGCCTTTTGGACCCAACCTAGCTCTGCTCTTACACTGATCCAACAAACACGCCTTGTCTTCACCATTTTGTGCAGTAACTTAAATCCATATCCATTTCTTTGACAGTATCAGATGGATTTATTACAAGTAAAACACAATTATCAAACATTAGTGTTAGTGATAGCCCGAACTTCTAAATATTAAAAAGAGATCCTTCAACAACATTTTATCCGAATGCCTAGAAACTGGCATAATAAGTGTATGCCTACTCTTTCCAAATTAAAAAAAAAAGTGTATGACTAATAAGCAAGCATATGTTGAGTGGAAGTAAGAAGTAGTACAATCTGTTTCATTGAAATGATTGACAACCCAAAATGGGAGGACAAGAATATCTCCATTGGCGAACATGGAGGCCAAAGGAAACAGCTAGAAAGTAACAGTAGAAAGTAAGTGGGAGAGGTTATACTATATAGAAAAAAATAAATTGAAATGGAGTCCCATCCCATCCCATCCCACCTCCTCGCCACCATCTGTTCTGATCCCCAAACCGGGACCTCTCATCTACTATTAGCTAAAATTATCCCATCTATCTAGAGACACAATACCTCTCTCAATCTCCTATCCATCCCTCTTCTTATATCATTTAAAAAGAAAATTACGCTCCTCAACCACCTTAACCAACCGTCCAAACAATCTCTTAATCTTCGTTACGAATCTGAAAATATACCGCTTTTGCCTGCATCAACCAGACCTCCCCGAATAAGAGGAAAAAAAAAACACAAAAACAATTGAAGAAACACGACACCCTCCATTGTTTCTTGTAAATTGATTCCAACCCACACTCAATGTGGCGGCCGTGGGTTAAATCAACAGTCAAAATTCACGACACCTCCTCTCCATCCCCATCCCCATCCTCCGCCTCCACCTCCACCTCCGTTTCTTCCCCATTCTCCTTCTCAAGCTTCAAAGATATTCAACACCTTTGCACAGAGGATCACTCCCCAACCCCCAAAAAGTCCTCCATTTTCCACCGTGTACGCGCCGCCAACTCAATCGTCCGTTACTGGTCGTCCCCTCGCCCCCTGCATACTGGCGTCAGACCCCTACCCGAGCCCGTTAATGATAAAACAACACCAACACCAACCCCAGCCCCAACTCCTTCAATAGTAATTCCTGGCGCCGACAAACGAATTGTCGTCTACTTTACCAGCCTAAGAGTCGTACGCTCAACATTCGAGGACTGCAGAGCTGTCCGATCCATTCTCCGTGGGTTCCGCGTCTCTATCGACGAGCGAGATCTCTCTATGGATTCCGCCTTCCTAAGTGAGCTGCACCAGATCTTCGGCGGCGGTGGTCAAACCAAGTTGAATCTACCGAGGGTGTTCATCGGAGGGAGGTACATGGGCGGCGCAGAGGAGATTCGGCAGTTACACGAGTGCGGCGAGCTGAAGAAATTCGTCGACGGGCTGCCGCCGGCGGAGCCTGGGGTTTGCGACGTGTGCGGCGGTTATCGGTTTGTTCTCTGCGAGGAGTGTAGCGGTAGTCATAAGTTGTATATAGAAAAAATCGGGTTCAAGACCTGCACGGTCTGCAACGAGAACGGTCTGGTCAGGTGTCCTACCTGTTCTTGTGCCCCTCTCTCATGATTTTCACTTTTGTTTTTTAAATTTCCCACTATGATTAATCATGTTTTTCTTTTCCTTTTCTTGAAATGGGAAAATGATGTTTTAATTGATGGATTACAAGACATTGTTTGTGTTGGTTGAACTTAAGATTTTCTTATTTCACATTCTTAAGCTGACACGTTGAAAGATGATAATAAGAGTGGCCAGGCCAACCTGCTTCCTTTGAGCTTTGCTTTGTAATAAGCATGACAAACAGGGTTTTTATGTGTATCTATCCGTTATTATAGATTGTGAGTTATGAGGATAGTATCCTCATATAGTCTACTAATCTTCATTTTGCTGATCTCTAATCTTCACTATAATGCCGGGCTACCAAGATTAACCTAACCAGTTCAGAAAGGGACTATAGGCAATGTTGAATTTTGACAGGTATGATTGATTTGAGTAGTTGAGTGTTTTTTGGCAGTTTGGTCTTTCAACCCTTCTGGAGTTGTTGAACTTTGTTGTCCTTTGTTGTTTGCCCATTTCCGTGATCAAAGTTTGCCTTTTCTGATGTCAGTTCTTTATTTTACCAAAACTAGGCTATGCTCATGGGATTTGCAGTCATTTTTGAGAAATCCAACTTCATTTATGCTTCTGATTGAAAGAATTTTGATACATTTCTGGACTTGTTTCTGATTCTCGTCTCAGTGCTGCCAATTAAGAAAGAGTAGCTTCCTCTTGATTAATTGATATTTGAACTTGTAAAGTTGATATATACACACTTATTATTAGATGCAGCTTCAAAACTCTTGTAGTCTTTTCGATGGATGGTTTATTGAAAAAGATATCATAGGAGAGCCTGTGTAACCCCAAGTAGCAATGGCTCTGAAACAGGGGAAACAAGATAAAAAAGTTAAAAAATTGAAAACAGAGCTAAACTATTCCCAATAAAGCCCTAGAAAATCTTATCATCCAAGAACTGTTTCAATCAAAGGTGGAGTTTTAGGCCTATTTAAATAGCAAACACTTAATTGTTTCTAATCTATATTAAGCACTGTTTAGGGCATAATCCTATCTTTTCGCTTTCATCTTGAGAGAGATACAAGTTTTGACACACTTTTTGTAACTTTTATTCCATAGATCCTAAACAAAAATATACGCATGCTTATTAGTATATTTAAGAACAAAATAGATGTAAAAGATTAAATATTAAAAAGGAAGACGTATAATTTTTTCTTCCTATAAAAATAAAAATTAAAAAATAGACGTAAGTCAAAGATTGTTTAGTTGAATCGACACTTTTTTTTTATTATGATAATATCATATGGAATTAGTGATATCAAATTTTTTTTAACACCCTTAATTCATTCACTTCTCTCGCGCCATCCAAAAACTAGTAGCTGCCATTTTCATGGTTGGAGCATGTCGACTTCTCTGTCAAAGAGCTGCATTTTAAGCCTCTAACTGACATGATTGCTCGTTAAATAGAATTTGACTGAGAATTTTCCCATGTTCTATCAAATGTTTGGCTTGGCTGCTGATTAGTCCAGAAGAATTCCATCGTAGCATAGCATCATTACCCCGCAGTTTAAAATGGATGACATTGAATTCACATTTATCGCAGTTAAGGAAGCAGAAGACGTGGCTCGCTGTGTAAGTTTCAAGCATTTGCAATTGGAATGCCATAAAATGGGGAGCAGAGCAGACCTCTGTCCACCCCATTCTGTTCCTTGAAAATTGTTAAATCGGCTGTACAAATCAAATAAAACATGCTTTGTCGAAACTAGTATGGAAGACAATTTGAGTCAATGACCGCTTTCCCCTTCCAACACCTGGCACCCTTGTCATACTTAGGGAGTAGCGGGAAGCATTAGTTACCAATAACTCTTTCCGCTTGAATCAGGAACAACAAACAAGTAGGCTTCTGTTTCGGGCATAAACTTTGTCAAGCATGATACATTGTAACCATGTGGAGATTCAAAAGAAAACATTGAAGCAGAGGCTTGCTGTGGTCAGGTACGTAAATCTCAAGACTACATTCAGTTAATAGAGAGCTGGAATGTCTCAACATCTTCTGGTCCAAATCACCTCTAGGTTCTGCTTGCTTATAGTATAGAAGAAAACTACCATGTAGAAACAAGAAGAATTCCTTTATTGAACTTTGTTCATGTACAAGATTAACAGGAAGAAGGGAAGAAAATATCTGTTCCTAATGTGACAGTAAATCTGAAATCTGTGCCATTTCAAAGAGTATTTATGGTAACCTCTTTCACCTGAATTTCTCCTGCTTTACTATAAATTGTATACATAGTGCAGGCTATTCAAAGCCTTCCTTCTGCTTTCATCAACTTCATAGTGCAAAACATCATGCATAGTCCTTGACTGCATTCTTGCACTTCCTCTTCTCCCTACCCTGAACAAACCAAAACAAAATCATGCTCGTTCAAGGTAAATGCTAAATGTGTTTGAGATACACGAAAAGTTCATACAGATTCTGCACTGTTGTTTCCCTTGAAACCAGCAGTTTAGTACTCAGATTTCATCACAATTAGGAAGGTATGTCTCAAATTTTCTGCTGATGAGTAACTCGGATCTTTGTTCTACTATAAAGATCAAGTGTGTCTGCATGGTTTGGATCCAGGCACAGAGCCGCTTCACAATCTTGAAGAGAAGATTTGAGGTCTCCCATGGACTCATAAAATGCTGCTCGAAGATGGAGCATAAGCATTTCAGGCTTAAATGCTATCGCCTTTGTCAGCTCTTCTACAGCTTCATTTTCCCTTTGGTCATCCATCAGCACTGAAAACATGACATCATCTGTTTTAGTTGAAGTTTTGTTTCCACAGGAAAAGAAATTATAAGATAAAAAAAGGTTTTAAGGAAATAAAAACAGAAATAGGATCATAACAGGTTTCAGAAATTATCCTTAATGACAGAGATGACATTTTAGAGGCTGAAGGAATTCATGTATTTACGTCTCCACTTCCCAGCAACCCAAAAGATCCATAAAGAAATGTCAGATCTTAACATTACATTTGTCATGATTTGAATTAATGTAAACTTGGATGACACAGATTAAATTAGAAATAAAAAGCCTCTAATTGGGGTTCCCTGTGTTGATTTAGTTAGATCCAAAAAAGGACAGGGTTACTGTTGTCCCAGGAAAACCCATATTAAACAAAGAGTGAAACATATTAAACCCATATCAGCAGTCATCCTTATTTGGAAATTCACAGCATTAAAATCAAACTGCGATTAAAAATTAAGAAATAAATCAATAAAAAGCTGTCATGTTAGAACTCAAACTAAGATAACTTCCTAAGCAGTTATGCAATCCTTAAGAAGAAATTATGCAGTAAAATATGGTTGAAGAACACTTGAAGATCGCACAACACTGTCAAAATGGCTTCTTGCTCCATTTATATCAATGATAAAACAAGACTTTCCTGTTCCATTTCTGATGGTCCAGAAGAACGTTGCTAAACAAATGGAAAGAGAAAAGACATAAGTAATGACTGCTTGCCTGAAAATCACAACACCGGCCAGTAGATGTATTCTTAACCTTGTTAAAACCCATTTCTTAAGCATTCTTAATGTCCATGTTAGATACTTTTAACAATGCAAAGTCCTTTATACCACCACCACCAGCCAATAAAAGACGTAAATAGAGCAATCTCCCTAACCTTGTATGTAAAAATGTTTTCAGATACGTATAGAAGCAGAATGTAAAACAGTCTGAAAAATATTATTCATAACAGGAGAGAGGGGAGGTGGTGAAGTAAGGGTTGTTGACAATTACCAGCTGCTCTATATCGATATGGATACGTTCTTAACGGATCCAATTGAGTTGCCATGTTAAGATCATTCTTTGCCATATCACGATCACAATATTCAGACCGTTTCTCATAAGCTGAAGCATTATTGTATGCCTTCTCTATCAGCTTGGTCATTTCATCAAATGCAGCTTTTCTTTGATTCTTTAAATGACAGACACGAGCCAATCCTTGATGCGCTCTAGTATGCTTGATCTTTAGAGCATTCATGTAGCAGTCTGCAGCCTTGTCCAGCTTACCACAATCGACGTAAATACTCCCTAAGTTATTCAATGCCTAAAAATATAAAATATAAGATCAAACAGAAACATCAAGCATATTTGACCTTAACATAAAGCACCAGGTATAATTACTCCTTACTTGTCCTTTCCTGAGACCATCTGAAGGGCATCTAAGAGCTTCCTCCAAGAGTTGGATTATATCAGATGAAGTTTGAGTATCCAGATTTGTATCAGCCAATGTATATGCTTTAAGGAAGAAAGCTTCAAATGACCGCTGGATTAAAATCGATTTTTCAGCTCTTGCAAGAGCTTCTTCACGATGGCCAGTATCATATAGAATCCATCCTTCATAAACCAGCCTCTCATGCTCAGTAAATGAGTTATTTCTAGCCAATCGCAAACAACGCATTGCTGCCTTCTGACAATTCAACCTAAAACATTGATATTTAGACTACTCCCAGTTATTGACTAGAAAATGCCTGGTGCTATTCAGAAAGAAGAAATTACAATCCTACATGGCCATTGTAGATTCCTTAACAGAGCTTATGAAGGGTCAATTTAGAATCCTTGCAGCAGTGAACTATAAACTGAAATCAAATTTTAGTATTTCATCATTTAGGATGAACATGCTAATTTCTAACCCTAACCACAATAACATCAAAAGAATTTGGGAGTCTGGTCAATTCTGCAGACTAGAACAAATTCAATAAGATGATTCATAAAAGCAATATTATGATAATTACCGCAGAAGTAGCAAAGATTGTCGAAACTGTAACAGGCTGTTCCCAGGGCCATTTTCCAGCATCTGATGTATTACTGCTACAGAGCCAATGTCATCTACAGATGACCATCTCTCATATAGTCGCATCCAGCAGTCAGCCAGATTCTCCTGCTGAAGATGTTGGCTGAGAAGCTCAATCAACTGAGTAGCACTTATCTTCCCATGGAACATCTTGTATTTGGGTTCCATAGTTAACATTGCTCGAATATCTCTAACAGCGTTTTGATAATCCTCAACTGCAATGAAAAACCAAGCCCTTAATTCGAGGCAATCAGGAGAGAGCTTGAATCCAATAATTCTATCAATCTCTGAGATGGCTGATCTGATCTCCCTCTCTTCAAGCTTTTTAACAGCTCTATATTTATATGGGAATGACAGTGTTGGATCTAATTCAGTGGCAGTATTCAAATCTGTTATCTTCTCTCTTCCAACACCATACAAAGATCTCTCTTGGTACATCCAGCCAAGTGGTTTATGCTCAAATATAAGAGAATTTATTAACCTAAAAGCTGAATATTGTTCACCCTGTTTGAATTTGGTCCTTGCAACTCCAGCTAATGAATAAGAATGTCCTTCCCGAGCAGCTGCTTCAAAACAAAGTTGTGCGTGCCTGTAATCCTGTCTGTCAAGCAAGACACAGCCAAGCCGATGTAAAACAAGTGTCTTCTGCCACTTTTCTGTCGCAAAAACTTGCATTCTCTGCAATAACACCAGTGTGATGTTGGATAATATATTCTCTTCCATAGCAACCTGGCTTAGGAAATAATAAAGCAAGAATGAAGAGCTCCCCAGCGTGGCAAATCTCTCCCCAGCCTCATAGCTACAGAAGACTTCCATAATTTTCTGATTATACAAAGACATTGGGAGCTCTCTCAGTAAAACTTGTAAACAAGAAGCCAAAAGGAGATTTGCTCTCTCTTCAAAACCGTAATCAATAAGTATCAATGCTTCCTCAATAGTGCAGACTAGTGAAGCTAAATGACCATCACAAGTAGATTTCATCTCCTCACAACAAAACCTACTTGCAAATGAAAGTAATTCCAATACAATCTCGGGATGGAAGAAATCGACTCTCCTAGTCCTACTATAAACTTCCACTGCTCTCATTCCCTCCACAGATATTCCATCCTTAGAAAAGTCTATGGAATCCCTCCTTGACTCAGCAAAACTACCATATAACATTGCATTTAAAGGGCTCGAAAGAGCAGCAATTTTGAGTCTCTTACAATGAACCACCTCATCATTAATGCAAAATGTAACTTCGCCATCATCCTTTAAACTTAGGGGCTCATTTCTCGTCAAGGTCATAGCATTAACCACCTCCGAGTGATCTTGACTACATTGGCAACCATTGTCAACTGAATTAGAATCAAACCCAGAAACCAAAGCAGCCTTCGGACATTCAAGAATGTAGCCACAACAATCCATTGATGACACACCAATTAACTCATCTTCCCTCTTCTCAAACCTTAACCAAGCAGATAGCACTACCTTTGAGTGCACATCACTAGCATATTGCCTCGCAGCACAGAGGCACTTTCTGAGCAACTTAGGATCACCTAGCCCACGCAAAACCGAGTATTGCTCAATAAATAACAAGGATTTTCCCGATTGTGGGCAATTAGCAAGCCGGCAATAAAGGTCAGCTAAGGACTCCACATAATGTATGGGTTTTAGGTGAGGCTCTATGGGGGGTTCAAGGAGCTCAGTTGAAGGGAGGCCATAAGGAAGCAGAAATCTAGCTACTGAATCATAGCTAGTCAATTTGAATTTAGAAAGTTTGCTTCTTGACCCAGTACTAGTATCGGTGGAGCTCAAGGCGTGAACTTGGGTGCTCTTGAATTTATCCAAGAGCTTAAGGGCACGCATTATTCACTATAAATGGTTTAGATGCGCGTGCGTATATCTGTATAGACAAAGAAATTCCAGATTGCCAGTCATCAGAAGCTAAAACCCAAAAAACATTTTAAAAATAAAAAGAGAGAGAAGTCAGATGACAAACACTGTTTACCTCAAAGCATCTCCGTTACAGAAGAGAAGAGGAGGGTTAGGGAAGCAAGGAATTGGCTGAAAAGGGTGTTTTTCTTTTTCTTTTTATCCAGAAAGAGAAGAAAGTTGAGCGATGGAAGTCTTTTGACTTCTGATATCCTGTCTTTCTTTCACGGAACAGATTGCCTCAAAACTCTAGCTTTCCTCAACACTTGCTATTTTCTAGTAACCTTTCCCTGTCAGAGATGTTCCTCTTACAGAAAACGCCTTATCTTGAACTTAAAGCAGTGTGGTGGAGAGGAATTTCACAGCTTGATTTGGTGACTGACTCCAATGCGATGGTGTTTCAGATGAGTTCAGTAGCCACTCCATAGCCACTACAAATTGTCATTATCAAAGCAAAAGCCAATGATCCGAAATCCTAAACCTGACTCGTAGCTTTGAGTTGGGATATGATTGTTGTTTCTTGAGTGAACGAAGAAAAAAACAATTTGATTAATGCAAAAAACAGTACTAGAGACAAGAAGATATTTGGTTTTGGTGATGGTTTGGAAGAAAAAAAATTGCAGGTTAAGCAAACTCTGATAAACCAACCTCATAAATAAGTTATTTGGTCATCGTCAATACCAAACTAATCCACATGTTTTTGCAATTAATTTAAGCCACCAAAGAGTGGTTCATTTTGGAGTAGCACAAAAGCATCAACCAATCCAAATTACTTTGAAAGACCACGCTACTTTCGTTTGATTTGTCACCTTTAAATCCATTAATGAACAAAGTTTTAAGTGCTTTCTCCAAGTACAACCTTCGGATCTTTGCAAGAAAGTGCGCCTTTAAGCAAATGACCTGAAAACGTCCAAGATCCTCGAGATTAGATTGTTTCTGCGTATGCCAAGTGTTTCATTGCCTACTGAACGTTACTGCTCGACCAAAGTTCATCTTCAAGTGGTAAATCCTTTCACGGACAATTAAAAGAGAAGAAAACTACAAGCGTTGGTTTGTCAAAAGAATAGGTAGAGCAAGAGGCGGCTTTCATCAATGTATATTTGTTTGTTTACATGTCCAAATCGCGCATGTTCCTTCAGAGGAGACGCTCTAGGACCTGTAGTTAACTCATGCATATTTCTAGACGTGGGTTATCAATAATTGCGTCGAGCTTGCGAAGATAAAAGCCAATTAATAGTTAGGTTCATCAGATCTAATCAGGTCAATTCGTGGATCATGTGTTTGCTCTTCCTTTATATTAAATTATTGCATGACCCACGAGGGCTCTGGTGGAGCTGCACCCACTCCTCCCTCCTTAATCAAAGTTTCCATTTTTGAGTATTAAGAATGAAGTCCCTTTAACTCTTGCTGCTATCTGAAAGGATCTACTTTGCTCGAATCTGAATTAGTCAGTTGTTTATGTAGTGATGAATAATGGGTGGTTTAATAAAAAAATATTATACATGCTTAGGCGCATTGACGTAGCTACATAGGGTTCAGTGATGCACTGGGCTTCCCAAAATTTAAAAAAATTAAATATTATATATGTATACATATATGAGGATAAAGTTATTTGAGGGTTAGTAGTATATTGAGCCCCCAAAATTTAAAAAATTAAATATTTGAATCCTCCTATTATAAACTGCTGACTCCGTCACTGCTTAGGTGCACAGTTCATAATAGAAATGTCAATCAGCGTTACAAGTTGCAAAGGATAACCATAAGAGAATATTATGCCTAGCCCCAAAAGTTTAAAATTATAAGATTTATTTAGATAATCTAAAATAATAAAATGATTTTAAAAAATAAGAAAAATGATTATAGCTTTTACCATTAAATATATTCGTGATTTTGATAAAGAGAGATGTATTAAAGAAAATTAGATCCTCTGTTTTTGTTAAGATGTTCTAATTATGTTCTATATAATTTCATGAATATAAATCTCACGTAAACATATAAATAAGATTTAATGAAATAAAATAAAATTCAAGAAAGATTCTCTAATTGACGGCACATTAAGGGGGAAAAAAAAAGGATCGGGTCCGTCCGTCAGTTCATACAAATTTGCCGGAATTAATGACTAGTGGGTATGGTATAATCAGCAATTTTGAGCCTTGTTTCTTTCAGCTGAGAAGATGGATTTGATCGAACAAACATGGGCGATAAGAGAATGTAATCTCAAAGTGAAAGATACAACTCTGGCAAAATGCGATTCTTCCTTTGTGTTACCTTGTTCAGGATGGAATTATGACGACACGAGATGCATATATATAATAATGAATTGCAGAGGCAGGTCCTTGGACTTTTAGGAGCCACTGGACTACATGTGATGCCAATCACTAAGGAAGTGTTTGTCCTGGTGTGGCTTATCGATCATAGGACATCTCTATGTCTACATATTCTGATTGATAAAAGATGCATCAAAAACATAAAATGCAGTTTACCTTCTTTTTTTAATGAATGAATTATTACAATAGTGTAACTATCACAAGAAGTAAATTGAGTTCATGGCATTTATCCTACAAGACAAATAGTGAGGAACTAAAATATTAAGACAAATGGCCTAAAAGAGATGTGTTTCACAAAGGAGGTATTTGACAAATAACTTATCAACTGTTTTTTAATTTTTTTATTAAAAGTTAACTTTTTGACTATCTTAAAAAGCTATTGATATATTTGGTGAATGACTTATTGATTAGCTTATTTAACCTCAACAAACTGATTTTTAAAAGCTTGGAGTTAGCTGTTTGCCTAATAACAGTATTGCCCTCTATTTTATTCTCTATTTTTGCTCTGTGTGTTTTTAAATTTGGCTTTTTTATTGTACAATTATTTCGTGAAGTTTGGAAGAATATAATAAATGAGTTAATTAAACTTTTTAATATTTATTTAATTTTATAATATTAGTTTACATTTAAAAATACCATAACATTAAGTTTTTGAACATAAAGAATCACATCAAATTAATATTTTTAGTATATAATTACTATATATCGTATTTGTGTCATATTATAATTATAGATATTTTTAATTTATTAAATAATAAAATGCATACATATTATATGAAAAATAATAATATGATGTAGCTCGCTGCATCATTCATATTAATAGAGAATTTAACGTTGGATTATTATTATTATTATTATAAACTTAATTTTTGTAAAATTAAATATCTAAATCTAAATTCTTATAAGAATATTCAACAAAATATTAAGAAATATAATACTCATGCCCTTATAATTTTTAAAATTATGCCCTCATAAGTCATTTTATACTTCAACAGTTAATACTAAATAGCTAATTTTATTAAATATCTTTAATAAACATCTGATGTTATCCGCTGGTCAAATCTGATAGATATATACTATTAACTATGCAAATGTCATGGTTATTTTCATTGAACAATTATTTAATTGTATTCAATTAGAGATTTGCATAATATGAATATGTGTTAGTGTTAGGATAAGTCGACTTGTATGGGATATAAGGCGACTTATTTTGTCACGCTACCTACAAGTCGACTTGTCTAGTG
>JANKOE010000204.1:31828259-31846079 GCA_026284465.1 Erythroxylum citrifolium
AGCTCTCATTTAACACCAATCATTCAAATTCTCATTTCATGCTACATCATGTACCTTCAATGCTCATTCAATTTATGCAATATCAAAACTCAAAACACATTTAATGCTCATTCTCAAATAGCTAGAAAACACATATTTTCATTAGTTAATTAACATTCATCTCTTACTAATATAAAGATAAGCATGGAACCTACTTGGAACTAGCTAATCCTTGCTTGATGGAGCTCTTCCTCTAGCTCTTCTCCTTGCTCTAGCTCTCCTTTAGGAACAATAAAATCCATCAACAACAACATTTCAATCCAAAACCAACATAACTTCTATTGAAAAACTACTTAACATCTTTCATCAAATTAGTGATGGAATCACTATACCCATCCCAAAACTAAGCTTTCTCAACCAAAAGCTCAACAAAATCTCAAACTAAAAATCAAGACTTACCTTTAAACTTCAACAACACAATGAGATCTTGGGATCAAAATGAAGCTCTTGATGTTTTCCACCTTTTTAATACTTGACTTTTGCTCCAACAAGCTCCAAATCTCATGGAAATCTCAACCCTAAGCCAAGTTTTCTTCTTTTCTCCATGGCTCACGAAACTCTCTCTTTTCTCTCCTCCAAATTTCGTAACTCTCCTCTCATTTCCCTACTACTTACTTCTTTTCTCTTCTTTTATACTTACTTATTAACTTAAGCCCATTACAAACTATTAAGCCCATCTTCTTATAACACAATCTTCTTCTTACTTTCATTCTCTACTAACACTTAGGCCCACTCACTTCTTTTCTTCCTTCTCTTAATTTATTTTGGGCCCAATCATTTTACTTCCTCTTCTTTTTATATCCCCACTTAAGCCCAACTTGAATCCAAGGCCCATTTGTCTTTTATAACACAATCCTCTTCCATTCTTATATTCTCTTCTTTTAAACTACTCAAGCCCATTTGACTAAGGCCCATTCCTTTCCTTCCTTATTCTTCTTCCAACTTATAAGACAACTCAAGCCCATTTCATCTTTTCTATGTTCCATATTCTAGTAAGGTTGGTAGCTTGATGTATACCCAAGTGTGCACTAGGCTGGACACTGTATTTTTTGTTGGACTACTAGGTCAACATCTGGCTAACCTAGAGATAGACCATTGGAATGCAGTTAAAAGAGTGTTGAGATACTTAAAGGGAACCAAGGATTATATGTTGACATACAGAAGGGTCAACAATCTAGACCTCGTAGGGTATACAGATTTTGATTTTGCTTTGTGTCCAGATGATAGAAAGTCCACTTTAGGTTACATTTTCATATTAGAAAATGGTGCAGTGTTGTGGAAGAGTGTCAAGCAGACACTAGTGACTTCCTCAACAATGCATGCATGGTTTGTAGCATGTTATTGATAAGATCTCATCTTGCTATATTATTTGATATTATCTCCTTTTTTGGATTTATTTTACTGCTTAAATATGAAAATTAATGTTTGTTTTATTTTAGGAGATGAAACGTGGAGATTACATTAAATTGGGACTCTATTGATGATAATCACAAATTTTGGATAATGTGAAAAGATTGTTGCAGTGGATATAGCTGATCACTTGAAGAGTTGGAGTTTAACTGGGAAACTTCCTCTTATCCCTATCATGTAGGAGTTTGATTTCAAATTCATTTTAGATAGACATCTTTAAAAGTTAGAGTTATATTAGGATTAGATTAGAAAATCCTATAAAGGGGCATTTATCACAACAGCAAAAGGTTATCTTTTCTAACGTTTTAGTAATTCTTTATTTTTCTACTATTTTTGTTATTAGAGCGAACGCCATGCGTGGCTAAACTCAATCATTCTGATTCAAGGGATTCAATACTCTAATTGTAACCTTGTGAGGTTTTGTGTTCTCAACTTTTATTCATGTTTTAATTCAAGCATTTCTTATTTTGAGTTATATTTCATGAATAATTAATATTCGATTAATATGACAATTTAATTTAATATTGATTATTCTATCGATATCCAGGAATTCAACGATCCGTAATTGTTATGAAGGAACGGTACAAGTAGCAAATAGATTATTTATGAAATTGCATATTTAACTTATGATAAACTAGAAAACTAAATTGAATAGTTGTAGCTATCTCGATTATTTAATTTAGGGTTTAGTCTTTTTCACAGAGCTTATTGCTATAATTTATTTGATATGGAATGTAATCACACCCAGTCAATAGATGATAAGTTTTAGTTTGGATCCTGGGTTTAAACTAATTAATCTAGAAAAATTTGAGACTTATTATGACTATCCTAATATATTTTGGACTAACTGCTTGAATTGTGAAAATATTCTTTTTAGACCAATGATCAATGTTACAATTAGATGAGATCTTTCCCCTGAATCTGAGTTTGGTAATCTTGACTTTCTCACATTTAAATTTAGTTGATTTAATTTGTTTTCGTATTAATTTTAGTTAATTAGTTTCTTAATCAAGAAATTAAGAAATTAGTGTTTAGTTCTCTAGGGATTCGACTTGGTTCCATGATTACTACAAATGTAGCGCCCCCTTATCGCAAGGTACACACCGGGACGCCCGTAGGTCGTACCGATACATATCCTACGATAAGGGTGAGCTACGAACGATCACTACTGTACTTCACATGGCATCATAATAATAAAACATCAATATAAAGATCACTAATTTTTTGAAACCAACGTTTTCCTCATTTCATTCATCAAAATCAAGGAGTTTATACATCCGTCATTCTGTACTATCTGTACATAAATCCCAAAAACCTAGTACAAAATGCCATATAATAAGGACAATACATCAACCCTAATTAGGTCATCCTAAAAGTCCCAGCTGACCGACCTGTGAGCCATGACTTCTCTTGCCAACACGATCTACACAACAGGAAAAGTCCCTCTAGAGCTAGAAGTCCACTCTCGAATCTGAAAAATAAGTTGCAATTTTGGGTGAGTTTGCGAACTCAGACTAGGGATCAGTTGCCACTATTTGCTATGACATGACTTAAATGCATGTAACTTGACCCATATTTCATAAACGACCCATATAAGATAGTACAACCTGGCTCTGATACCACATATGTAACACCCCACTCCCGCAAGACTCGGACCCGACATCGATGGGTGATATCCAAATCTGTGCCCCGCGAGGGTGGCGTGCTAGATCACTTAGTCATTAAAAAATTCACTAAAATTTCTCTAACCTCAATAACCCTCTCCAATCAATTTTTCAAACACAAAAATCACATTTTTTACAATAATCACATTTATGATCAAATATACCGGGAAATGTCATGAATGCATGTACAGGCATTTACATGTGGAAAATTCACTATTTAGGTGTATGTGTATGCATGAATATGCCAAAATAATTTTAAACACTCATAACCCATTCCAAATGACTATTGTACCCTTTCCATCGGTGATGGGATGTTACAACAAAAGTTTGGAGAATCAGAGTTATTTTAGGGGCTTCGACAACCAGTCCAAAATTTGGCACCACTGTCGAGGAACTATTTCAAGTTTCTTAGTTTCTTTGCATTTTTATTTTTACAGTTACTGCTAACCTCTTATCTTATATGACTTGTGCTTCTCATACAAGTAAATTGCAATATAATCTAGAAATTGAGAAGGCAGTGTGTCATTTGAGAAAAGAGACTAAGCAAGGAAGCGTTCATTCACCTTCAGACGTGAAAGTTGAAGTAGATCTAACAATTGGTGAAGACTATAATTTTCAAGAAGTGGACAAAAAGATGGTAAATCTTAACCCTAGAACGTTGAGGGAGTTAGCGGCACCAAATTTGAATCAACAGCCTTTAGCATTCAATTTCCAGAGGTTGAGATTGATTTCGAATTGAAATCTGGTTTGATTTACTTACTGTCTATTTTTCGTCATCTTGCAAGTGAAGATCCACGTAAACACCTAAAAGAATTTCTTATTGTTTGCCTTAGAATGAAGGCACAAGGGGTGATATAAGAACAAATTAGTCTTAGGACCTTTCCGTTCTCATTGAAAGATAAGGCAAACGATTGGTTATATTATTTTCCGCCAAGCTTAGTAACAACATGGAACGAGATGAAAACAGTGTTTCCGGAGAAGTTCTTTCCTGCATCAAGAGCAGCGAATATCAGAAAGGAGATATGCGAGATAAGACAAATTACAGGAGAAACATTATATGAATATTGGGAAAGGTTTAAAGAGCTATGTGTCAGTTGACCACATCATCAAATTCTTGATCAACTTCTGATTCAATACTTTTATGAAGGACTATTACCAATGGATCGAAGTATGGTTGATGCAGCTAGTGAAGGAGCTCTGGTAAACAAAACACTTGAGGTAGCTAGATAGTTGATATCAATTATGGCTGAAAATTCTCAACAGTTTGGGATAAGGATGGACGGAGCTATTAAGCATGTGAATGAGGTAAGTAACACGCACCTTGAGGATAAAATTTTTGAATCGCTCTAGTTCATCAAATGGTTGTAGGTTAATTGCAATCGGCAAGAGTGTGCAGAATATGCTCATTTTCTAGACATCTTATGGAAATGTGCCCTACATTGCAACAAGACTCTCTTTAAGAAGCTACCACAATAGGGAGCTTTCCTGGTCAACCTTAATGAAAGTATGACATTTATTCCAATTACTACAATCCAAGATGGAGGGATCATCCAAACTTGAGCTATAGAAATCAAGGAGGCCAATAGTGATATCAATCTCACACTTTTAAACAACCTCAAGCTCCTACATATCCTCAACCTCAATCTTCAAATCCAAACTTGAGCTATAGAAATCAAGGAGGCCAACAACGATATCAATCTCACACTTTTAAACAACCTCAAGCTCCTACATATGCTCAATCTCAATCTCAAAGGCGTTTGCTGATAATAATCAACAATGTCAACAGGAAACAAGGGCAAGCCTTCAAAACTTGGGAAAGCATATCACTCAATTAGCCACCTTAGTAAGTAAATTAGAAGCACAAGCATCGGGGAAATTACCTTCCCAAATGGTGGTGAATCCTTAGGAGAATGGGAGTGCAATAACTTTGAGAAGGGGTAAGGAAATTCAATCTAAAACTTCTTTACCAATGGAGATTGAAAAGCACGATGATGGAGAAAAACAATGGTGAACTTCCAACTCAAGAATTAATAAAGGTAAAAAATGATTCATCTTCATCAATATCAATTAATGCACATTTACCTCCTTTTCCTAGTAGATTGGCTAAACCAAAAGATGATGGATATGAAAGAGAGATCTTAGAAATTTTCAAAAAGGTGGAAATCAATATACCACTTCTGAAAGCCATCAAGTAAGTTCTTAAATATGAAAAATTCTTAAAAGAGTTGTGCACAAATAAAAGAAAGCTAAAGGATAAGGAGAGAATAATTTTTGGTAAGAATGTATCAATTGTGATAAATAGGAAATTATCAGAAAAATGCAAAGATCCAGGTATGTTTACACTTTCGTGTGTTATTAGTAATAAAAAAATTGAGCATGCCATGCTAGACTTAGGTGCATCTGTTAATGTCATGCCATACTCAATTTATCGACCTTTAAATCTGAATTCTTTACAAGAAACTAATGTGATTATCTAACTAGCTGATCATTCAAATGTGCATCCTATTGGAGTTACTGAGGATGTTTTATTCCAAGTTAATGATTTGATATTTTCAGTAGATTTTTACATCTTGGAAATGGATAGAGATAGTGTTGAAAACTCAACTTTGATTTTGTTGGGTAGGCCATTTATGAAGATGGCTAAGATTATAATCGATTTGGATGAGGGTACTCTTTCTGTAGAGTTTGATGAAGAAATAGTAAAATTTATTATTTCTAAAGCAATGAAGTACCCGAATGATTTTCAAGCCATTTATCATATGGATATTGTGGATTCATTTGTGTAGGATATGTTTAAAGAAGAGAGTGTTGAAGATAAGTTAGAGTGTAAGGTTAAATTTGAAGTGAACGAGCAAATTGATGAAACTTGTGAAGTTGTAGAATCATTGTCAGTAATGTTAATAGATTCAGAAACTTTAAATGATCAACTTACTGTAACTCACAATCTCACTTTCTGTTTTGCAGGCTCCAAAGATAGAAATAAAGGTGTTACTTGATCGCCTAAAGTATGCAGATTTAGATGATGGAAAGTCATTACCCGCAATCTTTAGAAGAGGTTGACTAAAGAGAAAGAGGAAGGGCTAGTGGCACTACTTAAAGAATACAAAATTGCAATTACATAGAAGTTTAGGAAGAACCGGCCATGTCGAGCATAACAACGTTAAACAATTATGCTTTTCTAAAGGCAACACAAAATATGATTGTCTTATTTTATTTTATTTTGTTTTAGTTATATATAACTTGCATTTGATTGCTTTTGAAAAAGAAATTTATTGGCCTAAAGGAAAAAGGAGGTTTTAAAATTCCAGACTACAAAATCTCATAAGGCGAGACCTTGTCTTATGTAATTTAGTGTTATGGAGTGATGACCTTAAAATTCCATACTACTAAATCTCATAACTATAGATCTTGCCGTATGTGATTTAGTGTTCTAAATTTTTTTCTTTTCTCATTTAATTATTTGCTTTCTTTATTTACTTAAATATTTTTACTTTTAAAAAAACCTAAAAAAACCGAATCTACTTGTTTGTCTTTGCAGGAAATTAAAAGAAAATTTCCAACCACAAGTAGACCTCCTCCAATACAGCATCCCAAAGCTCCACCACAAAAGCACCTTCACGCCCCCACTAGTTTTTTTAAAGTTTTAATTAAAGTCTTTTATTTTCATTTTATTTTCATTTTAATTATTATTACGTTGTTTTTAATCTCTTTCCAAGTAGTTTTTGTTTATCTTGTTCAGTATTATGGGGCATTCTAAAGCTAATACCAAGGTTGCAGGAAAAGGAAAATCACCAATGAAAGCTAATCCACACCATCAATCTGTAGCAACTTCTAAAATTGGTATTAAAAAGAAGCGTGAGTGGATAATTTCTGGATACTCACAATTCAGGGGAGTCCTCTATTTTGTGCTTTATTTTTCTGATTATCTTTACTGAGTTGTGAGTATCTTATGCATACATTAACGTCAATGTATGATTTAGGTGTGGGGGAGCGAGTTTTCATTATGAAAAACTTTGTGATTTGTGCTTGGACTCATGATATGTTGATTCATATATTAATTGTTCCTCATTATAACTTCGTAATTTTCTTATTGTTGCTCATGAATAATTCTTAAGTTAAGATACATTTTTGGTTTAAGATCTAATGCATAAGAGAGATAAGCATGATTAGTGTTTTTGTTAAATTATTTCAAGTATCTCACCGGTTTTGCTGAATGTGAGTGTGTTAGACTTGATGCTTTTTTTGACACCTATGTGAGCTTTGACTCTAAGAGTAGTCATCATATATATGCTCTTATATACCTTTTTGTTGTGTGTTATCAAACATAGTTTGTTTATACTTGGACTTGCTTTTGAATACATGTTGAGACCACATTTTTGATGAATTTATGTATACAGATGATGAGGGCATTTAGAATAACCGTTTTTGACCTAAACAAGCCTACCTTAAATTTTACCCCTAAAAAAAACTTGAGTCTTACCCTATCCTTTCTTGCATAATAACCTTATGACAAGCACAATTTACCATTTTGTTATTGATATCCTTAATAATTTTGAACCCCTAAATTGAAGGAATTGTATTAGCTTATTTGCATAGGATTTTGGCTAATTGCGTGAAAAGTAAATTAGATGATTCAAGTTGCATTGTTTTGATTTTTTAGAATGGAGGAGACGTAAACAAAAAAAAATCTCCTCTTTAATATTGTTGTTGAAAAGAAAAACAAAAGAAAAGGAAAAAAGAAAAAAGGAAACGAAAAGAAAAAGTGATTGAAAGAGATGTCATTTGAATTAAGTGAATTTTGATTTAAGTTAAAACTTGTGTGGAAAAGTTTGTATTATTTCCTTCAATTTATTTAGCCAAAAAGCTTCTTCTTGTCATACCTTACCTAAGCCACGTTACAACTATTATAAAGTCCTTTTGATTTATGCAGTAGGTTCATTATTGTTTAGTGGTGGAGATATGATTCTTGAGCAAGCTTATGACAATAACTCTCTATGTTTTGATTTGAGAGCTTAATAAACCCTAAACAGTTTGAGCTTATAGAGTGAAATTCTTGTGAGGGTGTCAAGTCTTGTTCATTTGATTTTGATGGAATTGATGAGATCCTATGTTTTAACAATGTGTCCTATGAGTGCATATTCTCTTGATTGTTATTTTATCTTAACCCTTAAATGGGAATTAGCTTTTGAAAACTTCTAGATAACATGAAAGGAGATGAGAGGTGGTTATGAATATGATTAATGTATTGAGTTGATGTATGCTTGAGGACAAGCATGAGTCCAGTGTGGAGGAATTTGATAAGAACTCATCTTGCTATATTATTTGATATTATCTCTTTTGTTTTGGATTTCTTTTTATCCTTAAATATGAAAATTAATATTTGTTTTGTTTTAGGAGATGAAACATGGAGATTACATTAAATTGGGACTCTATTGATGATAATCACAAATTTTGGATAAAGTGAAGAGATTGTTGCAGTGGATAAGGCTGATCACTTGAAGAGTTGGAGTTTAACAAGGATACTCCCTCTTATCCCTATCATGTAGGATTTTGATTTTGAATTCGTTTTAAATAGATATCTTTACAAGTTAAAGTTAAATTAGGATTAGATTAGAAAACCTTATAAAAGGGGCGTTCCACACAACAGAAAAAGGTTATCTTTTCTTACATTTTTAGCAATTCTTTATATTTCTTATATTTTTTTATTAGAGCGAAAGCTATGTGTAGCTAAACTACAACCATTATGATTCAATAGATCCAATACTCTAATTGTAACCTTGTGAGATTTTGTGTTCTCAACTTTTATTCACGTTTTAATTCAAGTATTTCTTGTTTTGAGTTTTTATATTTTATGAACGATTAATATTCGATTAATCTGACAATTTAATTTAATATTGATTATTCTATCACTATCCAGGAATTTAATAATTCGTAATTGTCAAGAAGGAATGGTACAAGTAGCAAATAGGTTATCTATGAAATTGCATATTTAACTTATGATAAACAAGAAAAATAATTGAATAGTTACATCTATCTCGATTATTTAATTTAGGGTTTAGTTTTTTTTCACAGAGCTTATTGCTATTATTTTTTTGATATGTAATGCTATCACACTCATTCAATAGATGATAAGCTTTAGTTTGGATGCTGGGTTTGAACCAATTAATTTAGGAAAATTTGAGACTTATTACAGCTATTCTAATATGTTTCGGACTAACTACTTAAATCGTGAAAATATTCTTTTTAGATCAATGATCAATGTTACAATTAGATGAGATCTTTCCTTTGAATCAAAGTTTGGTACTCTTGACTTTCCCATATTTAAATTCAATTGATTTAATTTGTTTTCATATTAATTTTAGTTAATCAATTTCTTAATAAAAAACATCACCCCTCCCCCATTTTTATTTTATTACTTGAAATTAAGAAACTAGTATTTAGTTCTCTAGGGACTGGACTTGGTTCCACGACTATTACAAAAGTTTGGGGGCTTCGACAACCTGACCACTTATAGGGCTGCTTTATAGGTGGTTTGGCTTAGAAGCTTGATTTTTGAGTTGGTTATGGTTGATTCAGTGGCTAGACTCATTCAGTTGTATTGTGATAATCTTGTTGTTGGGTTGTTTAGTAACAATAATAAGAATATCATAAGGTCTAAGCATTTAGAGTTCAAATACTTGACTATAAAGGAGTTGATACAGAAAGGTGACATTATGGTGATACAGATAGGTGAAATTGTGGTGAAGCATTTGAGGACTGAGGAGATGTTAGCTGGTCCTTTAACTAAAGGACTTCGCCCACTTGTATTTGAAAGACATGTATATAGTATGGGTGTATTGAAGTCCTTAGACACTGTTAGTTATGGATCATTATGTTTGTTCCTTGTATATTTATATATTTTGATATATTATGACAGTATGATTGTTAATTAATAAGGATGATCTTCTTTTTATCCTTAGTAATATTTGTTATTATACATTGTCATAATACATGTGAAAGTCTTAAGGTCTTTATTGATCTTAAAGGTCATTGGGCGTATATTCAGATTGACCTTGAACCTATGTCATTAGGATATATACAGTTTAATATGAATATCCATAGATTTTGTTGCATGCTTGGCCCCTCCACACGATAAAGCAGGTTAGCATTTGTTTGTTTGCATGTAAAATAATGACTGGCAGCTGGGTTATTCTTCAACACATACGGCTGGTTCATCAAAGGCTCCTTGGTATAAGTCAAAAATGTATGCACCTAACAAGGCTAAGATCTTCAACCATGGATTTGGTAGGCTTGGACGGATGCTGTCAATTTTGCTATAAATAGAGGAACTGCTGAGGTTTTCAAGGAGCACCAAACGCACTATTTTTCCTTTCTACAAATCATCCTCTCTTCTGTATACATATGAGATTTTGAAAGCCTTTTGTTTTGTTTAGCCTTTGTACTTGTAAACATTCTCCACATATTAGGGAAAGTGCTTACCCTCCGGCCGTGGACGTAGGTTACATTGACCGAACCACGTAAATCTTTGTGTCCTATCCTATTTATTTTTGCTATCTTTATTTTTAGTAGTATTTGTCGGGCTATTAAATTCAACCGGTATGGGATCCGAGGGAATTTTATCTTAACATACCCCTATAATGATAATCAACAACTAACTACTTACTTTTCATTCCATACCTATTAATTCCTTCCTAAACCCATCAACCAAGCATTCTTTTAACAAATCATCAAGTTGTTTGCCAAAGATGAGAAAATTAGGACATCCTCAGCTCTATTTTTTAAAGCAGTCCTTACTAAAACAGTAAAAATCAACCCTGTTATTAGTTTTCTTTGGCTACTGTTTACGAACCGTTTCTGGCATTGGATCGAACGAGTAATTTGCTGCCATATATCAAGTTACACCACCCCAAGCGCTAGATATAAAGCATAATTGCTGGAGTATCAATAACATCAGGGTTTACCTTGATCACTGGAAAGTAGGAGTGTCTCCCTATTTATCACGACTCAAATTCTGATAGTATGGGCTCTCGAATTTAGTTCGTAAATAATTCAAACCTTTTTGTTATTGAAAAAAGCAGTCGAAAGATCTTGGTGGATATATGTGTATATACCATACTGGGTTGGTTCAACGATGCTATTAATTTTATTTGGTACTTCACAAGCTTGTTAAGAAAGGGACCTCTTTTAAAGAGAAGGGGCAGAATAATGAGAAGATGGAAGGAACCAAAACAAAAACAGAACAATAATATCACTATTTCAGGATTTGTGTACGAAGTAGACACCAACTATCATGGAAAGAGGAGAACACAGATAGATCATGCAAGAGATGCATGCAAAGATGTGCAAATTAGTTGATCTCAAAAGCAATTCCAGTTTAGTATTTTCTCCTTGGAAAATTTTTCTGTCTTGCATTCAACCAAAGGAAGGAATCAGCTCTATTGTTGATCACGTGGGTTTAAAAACTGGCTCGAGAAATATTATGGCAAATATTAAACACGATATCTTTGTTGAAGTGTAAGACATCTCATATCGGAAATTATAGTTCAATGGGAGAGTTTGATACTCATTCATCCTCGCAAATTTTTACAAAATCACCTCTTCAAACATGGCGACGGAAAGCCAAAAATTTAAAAAGTTGAAGCAAACTTTGGGAAGGGTCATAATGTTGAAGCTGTAGTAAAAAGTACATTATCAAGCCGCCAAAAAGCATGACATCCTTCATATATGTATATAATCTTACGTTAGAAAATTAGGGTAGAATTTGATCTCGCACGTAATGGAATAATAATAAAACTTTTTCATTTGATTTTTTCGAAATGTAACATCACTTAAAATTTTTAAAATGATTAGTATATAAATTATAATAAAGTATAAATCTTCATTTGCACCTTTTTTCAAAACTTTATCATTTTTCTTGTCGTTTCTTTCAAATTATTTTTGAAATCAGCTCATCTCAATTATTGTGGTTTTATAAGTGTTCAACCTCTAACGATATCCACATAACATGTTGAGAGAACCCTGCAACTATTGCAAAAATGGTTAGGCAAGAGCTAACTCCTTTAGAACCTAAGCCTATTTATAGTAAGCCTTAAACATTTTATTAATTTAATTAAAAGAAATTCTAATTTCAATTAAACTTTTATTAAAGTTATAATTATTTCTAACTAAATACCAATTATATCCAAATATGATCAAATATCTCATATTGATCATTATTTATTAAGTATTTCGTATTAAATCATAAATTTTCTCAAACTTTGCATTCAAGTCTAATTTGATTAAAATATCTTTGCTTCCTTCAACTTGTTCTTTGTATGTAACTTATTAGGTTCCTAAATATTGTTGGACCCTGAACTTTTTGTGAAAGATCAGAACTATTGAATGAGAAATTTTGGTGATTAGTCACTAGTTAAGAACAAATGAATGAAGAATTTTCGAACCAAGAAGTGATAAACAAGAGTAAAGTAGGGAATGGGAAATGTGGATAGATTCAAGATTTGCTAAGGTGTTTTTGGTAGATGAGAGATTTTGGAATAGAAAAAATCAAGGTGAAAGTTAGAAATGAAATGAAAGTAAAAAAAATGAAGTTGAATATGTGGAACAAATTGATGAAGAATAGGTATATATGTGTATGTTCTGTTATTCATGTTCATGATTATTCATGGATTACGATTTCTTTATGGAGGACATTGATCTGAAATGAAGTTAAGAATGAAGAGTGTATAGAGTAGAAAAAGGTGATTTTGGTATGAGTTATGTTAAGGAAAGATTCTGAAAGAAAATGGTTGATGATCTGGAAAATATTCACCGAGTATGTTTCAGTATTTTAGCCTCAACGTTTTCTTTAGTTGTCCAAACAAGATGATCCTTGATTTGGATTAAACTAGAGATTTAGGGCTACATTTCATATGTAGACGTCGAATTTTCAATTCTGTCTCTAAGAATCCCAAAATTTGTCATGAAGTTAAGAATTGAGTGCAGTATGTTGAATGGAAAATTCATCTTTGGACTTTAGGGGCAAAATTGGAATTGATACAAATAGATTTTGGCAAAGTTGTCTTCTGGAAAATTGCAGAGCTTTCTTTTATCTTTCCAACGGTATATAGTATGAAAATTTTGGACATCTGAGCTGAAAGTTATGCCCTTTTGATTGCTTCAGCCTTAGACTTTGTCTTATTTTGACTTTTTGCGTCTCAGTTTGACCGTCTCATTTTGCGTCTCAGTTTGACCGTCTCATTTTGCTTCGGTCTCAAAATGACGTCAGCAATTCATCTCATGACGTCATCATCATCTCAGTTTGACTTTTTGCTTCTCAGTTTGACCGTCTCATTTTGCTTCTGTCTCAAAATGACGTCAGCAATTCGTCTCATGACTTCATCATCGTCTCAGTTTGACTTTTTGCGTCTCAATTTGACCGTATCATTTTGCTTCCGTATCAAAATGACATCAGCAATTCGTCTCATTACGTCATCATCATCTCAGTTTGACCGTCTTAGTTACTATTCATTGTCACCTTCTGATCCATTTTTCACCCTCCAAACGTTGAAATTGGTCTTTAAAGTCTGCATGAAAGTTGTAGATCTTGAAGTTCTCTTTTCAACCATATAAAAAACACCTTAATCCGATGTCTGTAAGGAAAGTTATGGAGATTTTCCTAATCTGTATCGTCTGATGACGTCATCATCGTTTTAAAATGACGTCATCCATTATCTGATCCATTTTCTACCCTTCAAACGTTGGAATTGTTCTTTGAGGTCTTTATGAAAGTTGTAGATCTTGAAGTTCTCTTTCGAACAAGATAAAGAACACCTCAATCCGATATCTGTAGGGAAAGTTATGGCAATTTTTCTCAACCTTGTTTCGTCTGATGACGTGACTTCGTCTCAATAGTGACGTCATATCGTCTGCTTTATTTTCGACCCCTCATATGAAAGAATTTGCCTTCAAATTCTTCATAAGAGGTTTAGCTCTTGAATTCTTCTTTCCAAAAAGCTGAAGAAAACCTCAATACGATATCTGTAGGGAAAGTTATGACAATTTTTTCAACCTTATATCGTCTGATGATGTCACTTCGTCTAAAAAATGACGTCATATTGTCTGCTCTATTTTCGATCTCTCAGATGAAAGCATTTGCCTTTGACGTCTTCATGAGAGTTATAACTCTTGAAGTCTTCTTTCGA
Organism: Erythroxylum citrifolium; assembly: GCA_026284465.1. NCBI lineage: Eukaryota > Viridiplantae > Streptophyta > Magnoliopsida > Malpighiales > Erythroxylaceae > Erythroxylum > Erythroxylum citrifolium. Next base: position 31,842,553 of record JANKOE010000204.1, read on the forward strand.
ACCATCCAAAGAACTCCCCAATCAGAAATTTTCTACAAAAAGTTATGGATGTTTCCCCGAAACAGGTTCAGTATGATTGAGTTCATAAACATGGTTGCTTCTTTTGACCATAGGTTCTTCACTAGACCTCCAAATGAATTGATTCTTGAACCATTGGATTCGTAAGACTTTTCTCTATATCTCCACCAAAAATATAAGTTATCTGAAATGAAATAAGAAAGATTGAGTGAAAAGAGTGGGACGGGTACAGTGAGTGTGCTCTTAAAGGACATGAACTGGTATCATCCCACTGAACATACTTCAGTGTTTTGATGATATCTTGATCTGTAGAACTCCAAATGAGATGATTTCTAATTTTTGGTAAACTAGAGACATGGAGCTACACATGTTATGAAGAAATTGGGATCTAATTCCATCTCTAAGATGTTTAAACTTTAGATGGAAGTTGTGCATAGTATACTGTTTTGGACAAGAGCAGTCCAAAAGTGTTTGAAGTATATCTTTTGAATCACTGAACCAAATGGAATTATTTCGGTAGCATTAGAAACTTAAGACAGTGGAGGACTTTTTTTGAAAGAAAATGTTATGTTAGAAAATTCAAGGTTATTTTTGGCAAGACACTTAAGTTTAAAAGAGTATAAGCTTATAAGGAAGGATAAAATGGACTTTTTGGACTCATTAAGGGCATAATTGGAAAAAGAAGTGTTGTCTTGTTTATAAATGGAGAAGAACTACAGGAATGAGAAGATTTTAGAGAAACAAATGTATGGATGAGAAAAGAGATAAGAGAGAGGAAACATGAGAAAGAATGAAAGAGAGAAAGAAGAGAAGCAAGCTAGGGTTTCATTTGTGTTAACCCTTAAGAGAGATTTTGAGATTGTTCAAGAAGAGAAAAAGGTGGAGGAAGACAAGAGCTTTCTTTTGAGCTAAGAATCGCTTCATTTGGTGAAGAATGAAGGTAAGATCATTTTGAAACTCTTGGATTTTTGAAAGGATTTTAGTTCATGAAGTTTAGAAAATGTTTGGGTTTAAGTATTTTAGAACCAATTTTAATGTTTGTGCCTTGAGGGATTTTCAATTGAAAACCCTATTGAGTGGGATTTTTTTTATTGTTTAAAGGGATCAAGAGGGACAGGAGGAACAAGAGAAAGAACCTTTGATAACTCAAGTTGTTTGCAAAGAGAAGAGACATTTTGACAAGTCAAGTCTGTAAGCAAGGAAATCAATAGTGGGTAATATGTTTATAGTTTTTGTGTGGTTGGGCAGATTCTTACCTATGTGTGAACATGTGTTACATGTTATGCATTAAAAAATGCATGACATTTTGATTGATTATGTGATTAATTTTTTAAAAGGATTTTATAAAAATTCATTCATTTTGTTATGCCTTGATAACACTACAAGAAAAATCACGTTTACCGATGGAGTTTTTAGACGAAAATTATATATAATGACGGAATGCGACGATAGACGAAACCGTCGTTAAAAAGGTTGTCGCTATTATTTACCAACGGAAAACTTCCGTCGGTGTATTATCAATTACCAACTGACGGAAAGTAATCCGTTGTTATTATGTGCCGACGGACATTGATTAAAGTTTCTGTCGGTGGATTGCAAATATCACCGACGGATTACTTTCGTCGGTATACTTTACGGACGGAACAACCGTCGGTACGTCTAAGTCGATGATAATAGTAAGTTATGAAAGATAACGACGGAAATACAATCCATCGGTAATTGCATTGCATTACCGACGATATAGTTGACGTCGACAATTGTAATTCAATTTTTGATACCGACGGTATGATAAGTTCCGTCGGTAAAATATTCTATTTACCGACGGTTTTGGATAATCCGTCGGTGATATGTTTAATTAAACTACAACCATTTCATCATCTTTTGATAAATGCATATTTTCAAGAGTTCACTTACCTGGGCATACTAACTTAATTTGTATATTTGTATATATTTGTGTAATCAGAAAATTAGATGATAAGTATAGAGTTAAAAGAATGTAAATTGTTTCAAATTGGTAATGAACACATTAAAGTGTACATAAATTTTTATGTTTGTAATTGAAACATAATGACTTCGACTATCTAAGGTTGTGGTGATTCTGGGTGGTCCTCTGTAGAACTTCCCTTCAACTGTTCCAACGACTGTCTCAGCTGAGCCATCTGCTCCATCTCTTCTCTTATCTTTGCCATAAGCTCCATCTACTCTCTCATCCGTTGATCCTGCTCTCTCATCTGTTATTCCTCCCGCTCTGTCCGCCCCTCTTCCAAATGAGCTATCTTCTCCATTAATGTTTGCACTGTGGCTCGAAGCTCGATGACTTCGTTCCTATTCACTGGCCTAGTGGACGCTGCTATACTGGACATAGAAGATTGAGAATAACATGTGTTCCCATATGAACTTAGGCCGAAAATCCTACCACGACGATCCCTACCACCCACAGCTTCAAGATATGTCTGAGTCTCATCTACAGGCTGTTCCTCCTAAAACTGTCGCTAAATGGTTTATTGTAATTGGTCCTATAAGGTATGTCAAGTTTACATTAATAGGAAGGAAGGGATCATTATTAAGAAATATATAAAATGCATTAAGTTGACATACATTCAGCTCTCGACAGCGGTTGTTGATGAATGTTATACCGTCATGCTTCTTCATGTGAGTGTGCAGAAATAATTGAATAGGTGTAGGCTTGATACCCAATGACTTTTCCTACATGAATAAACTAGACTGTTAGATATGAATTACAAATTCGGCGGCATTTCCCTTATAAAATGAGCATCCCCTTTTTACACATAAGGGTCCCCCTGCATGTCAAAATACACTTCTATATCGATAAGTAAAGACAACTCACAACTGATCTCCAAACTACATGTCCATACTTTGCATTGTCAAATCATAGGGACAGTAAACATGGGCTATTAATTGAACAAATAAAACTTGAAAAATAGCTGAAGAACACTTTTCTACATTGATGTTTTTTATACTTTTGTTTGATAGCATAAATAAGATTTTTGGAAATTCTTTTATATGTTTAGAGAGAAAATACCTTAGTCTTGAATTTGTTAAGGATTGATTCAATATCATTCATGAACTGAGATTTATTTTTGTAACATTCATTAATTGTTTTTAATGATGATTTAATTAAGTTGGTGGTTAGATCCTAATTTACATGTTGACTATTTCAGATAACCTATATATGACTACACCGTAAATTAGAGATTACAATTTGCACAGAGTACTAGAGATAGGCTTATATAAATCCTCTAGTATTAGTATCAAACCTTTCATGGAGATTCTTAAAATATAATGCAATATTGGAAGTTTTAATTAGATAAAGTTATCTATTAATCAATTTAAGAATAGGCGGTTGTGACTTGCAAAAGAGTAATTTCATAGCCTAAGAATTTTTACTAATCACCATCCAAGTTTACTAAGTCATAAATGCAAATATAATGCAAGGAAAAATCTTATTTATACATTACTCCTATTTCACTTCTCTATTTGATTATTTT
>JANKOE010000204.1:31972554-31983606 GCA_026284465.1 Erythroxylum citrifolium
CGGGAAAGTCCCGGGAACAAAAATTTTTGTTTTCCGCTGCCTGAACATATGATGTTCGTCCCGGGATTTTCCTACAATGTAGATGATCGTGTATCTTTATAAACACCTTAACTTGTGATTTTACACGGTTATAGAGTCTTACAAGGGCAACATACTTGATTATATATGCCAACATACGCGGATATATAACTCCATATAGGCAGGAATTAGGTATTTAAAGCTCTAGACATTTATAAGTTTACATTTATAGTGACTTACGCTGTCACTATACATGATTATATATTTTCACAATTGCTCCAATTCTTCCATTTCATGCCAAAATTTCACCCGAATACATTTCCTCTTATTCTATGAAGGTAATTGTCAACAAAAAATACACTTAAAGCAAATTAAGTACTCAAAATACTATAAAACTCTTACATAAAAAGCAAAATACATTAAGTATAGGTACATAAAAATAGAAAAATAATTGTCTTTCAATCAACAACTATACATGTTCGTCGTCCTCGATGTCCCCTTCGAACTTGAATGATGAAGTTTAGCACCTCATAACTTTCAAAAAAGAAGGGAATCTACCCCCTTTTGAGTCTTTAATATCTTTATACCCTTTTCTTAAATGCCCTTTTTATAGTGCAAAGTTAGGATTGTGTTGTTATACACAAGCATGGAAGTGATTGAGTAAGTTAATTTGGTAGAAATCACATAGTTACATAGTCCCAAAGATATACATATTACAACAAACTACATAATTGGCTACATTTTTTTGGGTTATGAGTTAAAATTTAGTCTTTAGCTAAGAAATTTCAAAACTGTAGCCAAAGACTAACTTACCTCAAACTTCCATTAATTTGCAGGTTATTTAAAACTACTAGTTATGTTCAGAATATACTATTCTTATATTTGTAGCTAAAAATATTTGGAGACAATTTTTTACTGTGATATCTATTTCCTAGAGAAAGGTTTTTAGCTGTGAAAAATATTTCGTACATAAAAATATTTGGCAAAATTTTTAGCCATAAACTTATTTTCAAAGAGAAATCTTTTTAGTTACAAAGTATTTTTCATAGCTAATAGTGTTTGGTGATTTTTTTTAACTGTTAACTTATTTTTGTAGCTAAAAATTTTTGCTAAAAATTTTTTTGTAGCTAAAATATAAGGGTCCCTTAAATATAAGCTAAGAAAATGAATTTCGTAGTTAAAAATATTTTGAAATGAAAACACCGTTATTTTGATAACCAATACTCCTCTGCCTTTTCTTCCAGATTTCTTATGCCTTACTTTGACTAATTTGGATATGTCCATCATAGTTGGAATACTATGTTGGTTTTCTAGTTGCTTCTAGTACAAATAAATAACACAAACTCTTATTCAATTTCAATTAAGAACAATGAAACTTAGTTTTAAGTTAAGGACTTTTTAATTTATTATAGCAGTGAATTTTGGAAGTAATCATTCGTGTCACATATCAAGTAATCCAAATTAAGGAAAAATGACAATTTCACTAAGAAGATGTGTCTCATTTCATTTATATATGCTTATAATAGAGGATATCAAAAAGCTTAACTATGGAACAAACTCAGAGAGGTAGTAGTTAACATCAAGATACCCTTTGACAGGTGATTTTAACTCCATTGCTATATTTGATGAAGCTAAAGGAGATTGATCATCCAAGCAACCATGTCCTAATCTAAAACAATGCTTAGCTAATGCTCAAGTCATTGATATTCCTCACAGTGGACATTTATTCTTCTGGAGCAACAAAACAAAAAGGTGAAATTTTTATAAAGAAAAAGTTTTCTTATAGCTTAGCTAACCTAGAATGGTTTTAAGCATTCCCTAATTGCTTTTCGTTATTCCTTACTCATAGCCTATCTGATCATTTCCCCATCATCAATCAATCTGATCTAGTAAGTTTCAAATCCCTTTAGATTTAAAATTTTCCTAACAATCATGGCAGGTTTTAATGAAGTTTTTTAGAAGGGCATCAATGTTAGTATTTTAGGCACCAATTAATTTGTATATGTCTAGAAAATGAAGATCATTAAAGACCACATGAAAATTTTGCATAGGGAAAATATAGGAAATACTCATCATTCACTACTTAACGCAAAGCAAGCTTTAAGTTCAATTTAAGCTACTTTGAACATCAATCCCACCTCCACATCTCTTGAAAGTAGTGGGAAGCAAGCAATGAACAATCTCTTCAAGGCCCTTACATATGACTTCTCCTTAATGAAGCAGAGATCTAAAGTGGCTTAGCTTAAAGGAAGGGACGAAAATTCCTTCTTTTTTGACAGATTTGTTGTCATAAGGAAATACATTAACAAAATATCTTCAAGAGAGAATAACAATTGTATCATCTCTTACTAGAAACAACTACTAGAGGAAGAAACTAATTACTTGACTTAATCTATGGGTGCCCCCACAAATGCTCATTTCACTACTAATATGATTAAAGGCATAATGAAGGAGTGTCTTACCTCATAGGAAGTCGATATTCTAGAAAAACCAGTCATAGTGTAAGTAATTGAAGAAGTTTTGAAATCCCTTAACCCCAGGGACGTATACACATTCCCCACTTGCCACCACTGTTTCCAAAAAATTTCATATAAAAACATTATTATTTTAAGTTTTGATACCATAAAATAAAATAAAATTTTTCCCCTATTAATTTAATTTAGTAACATAAGAGTACTTTAAATATTTTGCCCCCACTTAAAAAAAATCAGTAACATAAGAGTACTTTAAATATTTTGCCTCCACTCAAAAAAGTTTTTGGATCCATCCCTGCTCAATCCTAAAAAGGTTCTAGGGCTTGATGGTTTCAACATTAACCTAGCCCCTTATTATAGACATGGTACTAGATGCTATCTTAGAATTCTTTATAAATAAAAGACTACTCGGTGATATTAATAGAAATTGTGTTACACTTATCCCCAAAGAAGGTTCAAAGAAAAATTTTAGTGACTACCCCCTATTGCTTATTGTAACTTAATTTGTAAGATGATCTCTAAATTTATAGCTGAAAGATTGAAGAAAGTACTTCATAACTACATTAATCATTCCCATGGTTCTTATATTCTAGGGAGAATTATAGGTGATAACATCATCCTATTATAGGAGTTTATAAGGAAGTATTCCATCAAGAAAGGTGGAAAGAACTGTACAATCAAGGTTGATCTTAAAAAGGCTTAAGATAATGTGGATTGAAACCTCCTCTTCAGCATTATGAAGGCAATAGATTTTTAGGAAACTTTATAGAATGGATGCAACAATGCCTCTCAACACCAACTTTCTATGTACTGGTAAATGGCAAACCTATAAGAGATATTAAAAGCTACAAAGGTATAGGGCAAGGTGATCCTATATCTCCTTATATCTTTGCCCTACTTATTAAAGTTTTTAACATGCTTCTTAAAAGAGTAGTGGAAAGAAGCCAGCCTTTCATGTTTCATTTTAGTTATAGAAAATTTGGCATCTCCAACTTAAGTTTTATGGATGATGGTACTTCTCTCCAAAGCTAACAAGAATTATGTTACCTCTCTAATAATAGCATTAAAAATGTTTACTAGAAGTGAATTGCATAAAGAGTGCTTTAAACATATTTTAAAGTGCTGAGGACTAGGAATTAAGGATGGCAATAAACTAGATCGAGCCCAAGCTCGTCTGACCCATAATAACTTAAACTCAAGGTCAATTTTAAGCCCAACTAGGCCTGTAGACTGCCCACCTAAGCCCAAACCTAATGAGCCATGGGCGGCCCAAGTAGACCCGACTTAACTTTATATTTTATAAGAAAATTCAAAATTATACATTGCTTGTCAGCCTTGGTCCAAGCCAGGTTTGGGCTGCCTGGTTGGGCCCAAAAAGCCTAGGCCTTGGGCCCTATTGGCAAGCCTACCAGGAACAACTAATCTCTTTTATCACTTGATTTCCTAAACAGCAACTCCTACTCACCAACCTTAAAATCCTAATCTTTTCTTGGAACCTCATATGGGGATTTCAAACCTTTTTTTAACAAAATTCAATCCATAATTTTAGTTGGAGTATAAACATATCTCTTTCTTTGGTAGAGCTCAATTAATATTAGCTTTCCTCAATTCCATCAATGTGCATTGGTTTTCTAACTTAGCCTTCCCTCAAGTTTTTATCAAATATGTTGATAAACTACTAACGAATCCTGTGATATAGGAGCAATGTAGAAGATTATAAGGCCACCATTAAATTGTAGAGATATGTACTTCTAAGAAACAAGGACCTCTTAATGTGGCTACTATGAAAAACCCTTAGTATGGTAATGCTTACCAAAAGGCTCTGGAGATTACTTGAAGATAAGAAATCTTTATGGACAAATTGGATGAATGAGTACTATATTAAGGACATGAACATACAACTTTTCAAACTCAAAAATACTGCCTCAACTACTATAAAATATATTGCTAGTATCGAGAACGAGATGAGGTTGGAAATTGCTAGGTTGATTGGAAATGGTAGAAATACTTCTTTTAGGGATAATAACTAGACTTCAATAGGACCTCTGGAGAAGATTCAAAAGCTTACCTTGAAAAGAAATCTCTTAAGGAAAATGCAAATATAGTTATAGTTCATGATCATAAAGATGTCATACTTAATGCAGTTTCACATACTCATCTTTATAATGAGATCAAAATTTAAGATTGAACACAAATGAAGAAGTCAAGAACATTTGGATACCTTTTGATATGCGTAAATTATAACACCTAGATCACCCGCTTACAGATATTATCCACTTTGGGCCTTGGCTCAGCCAAGCCTTCACGGTTTTGCTTTTTCCGAGACTTTCCTAGGAGGTCACCCATCCTAGAACTACTCTCACCTAAGCATATTTAACCTCGGAGTTCTGATGGAATCCGGTGCATTAGGCCATAAAAAATGCGTATGTAAGGAAGAGGTATCCGTACCCTTATACGGCGTACTTCGTTCCCCTCTCCAACCGATGTGGGATCTCACATAAGTTCTCTAATATGTTGTGCTGGAGATTCTATCAAAGCTTCTACTCCAAAGTTACTTGGCATAAAGTTCTATGGAGCAAGTATATTGTTCTTAGAGCTTCCATCACATTATAGAGGATAATCAAAGGTAAACAACCCACTATTTACAGAATTAAAAATTACATTGCCCTACCAAATAGGTATTTGTGTATGAATGCGTTGGAGAGTGTGTCTCACTTGTTTTTCCAATGTAATTTAACCAATGAACCCTAGAGAATGATATTAGATAGATGCAATCTAAAGGATCCACCAACAAATTGGTAAAATATTATATAATGGAGCTCAACAATTTCATATGTAGATGAAGCACACCGATAATGTGACTACTTAGCTCTCTCCTATCTAGTTCAATCTATTTGAGATGAAAGGAACAAGCGCATTTTCAACAACACACACCAAATAGGGAGCAATTCTATAGGGATGTATTTCATAGAGTCAAATTTCATATTAATCTTTAAAAACAAATTTTAGCTCAACCCTATTATAACCAACTCTTGGAATATTTAATCATCTTAGGCAACCAAAGGATCTTCTTGTGTAAAGTTATATTTACCAGGTGTAATGATAGGTGTATATTATAATGTGTTTTTATAGAGATTTGAGTGTGTTTTTTAGGGTTTTCTTATATGATAATTGTGTTTTTGTTAGTGTTTTTATATGTTTCAATTGTTTGATTATTTTAGAGCATGATTTGATCTTAATTTCATGTTTCAATGAGTGTTTGATGTATTTATTAGTGAGTTAAAACACGAGATTCAAGAAAAGAGGAAGAATTTGAAGAATGGAAATAGTCACGATCATGCAAAATTGCACTATCATATATAAGGAGCAACTGCATGGATTGATTCTTTGTCACTATTGTGAATCCATTCATGATTGTGACAGAGAAGATGGACAAGGCAAGAGACTCAATTGTGATAGGGTGCTTTCCATCATGCAAAATTTTGTATTCTTGACATCTTGGGGATGTTTTTTTAACCAACTTAAGTGGGGAAACCCTAAAAAGAAGCATAGAAGCCTCGAGGAGTATTTAATGATAATAAAAAACAACAAAAAGAAGGCTACACATCATAATTAAAGAGATCAAAGAGGAGACATCAAGAGCAACTCCAAATTTTCCATATTTCTATATTAAGACTTAAAACTATTTTTCTTTCTTTTCTCTTTATATATTTCATTGTCTTGGAAGTTGATTAGGATTATTAGGATGTTGGACATGATTATGGATTTGAAAATCCATATTAGGGATTGTTCTTAATCTATTTTGTTAAACTTTATTCTTGTTGAATTCAATAGAAATATCAATGCATTGTGATATTTATTATGCTCATACTGGTAATAAATTGAGAGATCGAATCAAGTCATATGTGTTAAAGTGCACAACGAGAGTTGGTAGCTTAACAAACCTGCAAAAATCAAATTAAAAAACAATTGAAGAGAGATCTTAATTGTGAATTAATTATCCTTAAGATTACTTCAAATTCAATTGAATGGTTATGAATAGTTTTGTGAATCGAGATGTTACAATTATATTATTATCGATTTCAATTGGGTTTTTTTTATTAGATCGAGAGAGAGAGAGTAATCAAAACCTTAAGATATCTAGGATCAAGCATAATTGAATTAACAAGATAAGAGGGGAGACCAAAAAAAAAAGATAGAATAATTCCTAGGTTTCCAACATCGATTAATTTTATTCTTATGGCTAGTTTCAATTATTCAATTGTTTAGTGTAATTAGTTTATTTGAAGTTTAGTTAATTTTTTTGAATTCGGTCCATTCTATCTTTGATTACCTTAGAAAAAGTACATTCGAGTTGTTAAATGACTGATTAATCCTCGTAAAAATGATACCTGTTTTATATGAGATTGTCATCATATAACTTTGTGCGAGTGGTTCTAGTTTTGCTCCATAGACCTTAATGGCCTTTTGTAGAACATTTCAAGTTTGCTTATCCATTTAAGCTTACTTGTCAAAAAAAAAAAAACGCCATGGTTGCCAAGATCTACTGCTCATTTTCATAGCACTTGTTTTTTAGCTCTTCTAATAATTTTCCTCCTAAGCTGACAGACATGTATGACTTATGTCTGTAGCCAAGGATACTGATCCCCAGGATACAAAAAGAGTAATGTTATCTTGCTATGTGATAAAATTGCGAAGTTGGTTATGGGCTACACCGTCCTTTTCTTTGGCAGTTTCCTTAACTTATGAACGTATCTGGCATAGGGACGATAAGCTTTTCCCGCTATGTTATCTTGAGCCCACCGTTGTCACCCCTAACCTCTCTTCCCTCAAGATTGAGTTCAACCTCAAGCTCCTTGTATTCATATGTTATCAAGTTTTGCAATTTAATCATCTCTAGATTTGGGTGAATAGGTAAGTAATTCTCATTCTTATCATACCAGGATCAAATGCAGCTTCTCTCAAACAACGAAGCTCCTAATTCTAACATTTGATCTTGACTAGTTGACATTTAGCAAAGGGAAAGTAGGAAAATCAATTCACATACATGAAACGCAAGATTTACAAGCCTCCATAACGCCTCATTCTGCCTAGATGTAATACAGAAAGATCAGATTCAACTACTCTATGATACTTCCTACCGGAAGTTAAGAAGTACAGGAATAATCCAACGAGTTAATGAAATAACAAAATGTTTAATAGCTTTCAGCCACATTACATTCCAGTATTCTATTTTCCAATATCCACAGAAAACTAAGAAAACCTGATTGCTATGATCTCCTGGATGTCTTATTTGCCACGGAGTTCTAATTTAGTAGCTAGTTAAAAATCCGGAAAGTGCCCATCCAATCATTAGAATCAGTGGCAAACTGGTCCTTTCAGAGTCTTAATTCAGCTTACAGGGTATTCTCTGCAAATAAAGAGGACGTTCCCAACAGATGTGAAACAAACACAAGTGATTGAGCTAGGCAAGTTACAAATATGGTCCCTTTACTTTAGCATAGTAATACTAGTTACATAGAGGTAATTCACGACAAGCTACCTACATTTCTGGAGAGCGCATAATGAATCGGAGGAATTCTCAATCTTTATAAGAATATTCATAACATTTACTTATCATCAGAGTAATACTAGTTACATAGAGGTACTTCACGACAAGCTACCTATATTTCTGGAGAGCGCATAATGAATAGGAGGAATTCTCAATCTTTATAAGAATATTCATAACATTTACCTATCATCAGCAATCGAAGAAACAGAGCTTTCTTATATTCCGATGAAAATCTGTTACTTCTCACAAGGGAAACTTCTCGTTAATCTCTAATTTACAGTTCTGAGCGGACACTAGTTGTGCATCAAGTTCAACCTTCCTCCGCTTCACCGGAAAAACAAAAGCAAAGTTTCGTCGCAGGGTAGAGACGTTCTCGTACTCTGGTTCCTGCCGTTCTCTAGCAATTTTGAGCCAAGGAAATAGAGCTATGGAGATCAGGAAGATAGCGAAGAAGCCAACAAGAATAAACATCAGGATCTGCCCATGTAAGCCGTAATGCTTGTCATGTAAGAAAAGAAACCCTTGTTGGTCATAGGCTGCGGGTGACGAGATTGGAGCTTCTCTTGGTGACATCCAAGAGACTTTCATAGTTAACTATAGCTTTGCTTTTCGCAGTTTTCCACAGGTCTAAAACAGTTGACTCCAATGAAAATACAAGAAATTTGGAGGTATTTTTATTTTCACATTTCCTTTAGGCATGTGAAAAGGCGATGAAAGCTTTCCTGTCTGATAATGTTTGGACGATAAAAGATTAGATTTGGACGTCTGGTTAATTTGTCATGATGCCTCATTGGAGCCCATGCTTTTTTCCAAGTTGCAATATAATTATGTGGTTGTAGAATTTGGTTCAGCTATGGCACTCCCCTCGGGGGACAAATCATTGTCGACTACAATGACTAACTAACTCTTTTGTCTATTTTATTAAACTTGGTTCAGCCAGATTTTGTTGAGGCTGAGCGTCATCGTTTTGATCCATGGTCTGCGTGATTCTGGCTGTGAGATACCTGCAAAATAGATAACGGCGGGCCGGGGGTTGATTCCCGGGAAGCCCCTCCGACGATCTAGTCAGTATTTGTGAGAAGTTTTGGTAGCTGAGAATGCAGACGAGTAGTTAGGGTTACAGTCTCATACCTGAATCACGGTAAAATAGTATCTTATATATGGTGTGGATGCTAGGTTTACGTAGATCTTTACGTTTGCGTGAGAATCTAACATCTGATGGGCCGAACAGGTCATAGACATGTGGAGATGGGCTTGGGCCTAGCACAATCGACCCAACCAAAACTAATTGATAAAAATAAAATTTGTTAAAAATCTGAAATGTATGTACGTGTTCCAAACTATGCTTATTGCTTACTATAAAATTTGAACGTGCCTTCTATGTAAAGAATCCGAAAATTCTAGTTTTAAAATTAATATTGAGATTAGGTTTTGCTTGGCTTTAGAAAAGAGTCACCCCTCTTCTCTCCCTTTCCTGATCTCTTTTCTTGTTTACGGCTATATGTGGCTAAATTAGGAGATCTAATTTGCTTTTAAGGTTAATTATAAAAAATAGCCCAAATTTTCGTTAATTTTTCAATTGTAGCTTGAACTTTAAAAAGTAGTAATAAAATGCTCAAACTTTTAGTTTTTTTAAATTCTAGCCCAATCTTTAAAAAATTGACCAAAAAATGCTCAAACTTTTAATTTTTCTTCAATTGACACCCCAAATTACTTTCGCATTATAACATATTGTACTAGTAAGCTCTTCATTTTTAGTTCTTTCTCCTGATACTCTTAGTATGAGGGCATCGGAGCTGCGTAATATGAAAATTGAAGGTAACGGCGTCGAGAGAACAAGCAAAAAATAAAGAAAAAAACTGAAATCAAAGCGTAAGGTCGTCGGGGCTGCATAATCTGATTTAGGTCACTTTTAAACAATCACGTTGTTTCATTAATCTTCATTTGTTGTGTTAAGTTTGACTGACATATATTGTTGGACCCCGATTCCGGAGCCCAACGGATTGGAACATAATCTTAACTTAGACATCGACCTGAACTCATTTAATTATTATTAGTAGGTAACATTTAAAAGTATACCCCTCTCAAGGATTTTAAAACACAATTTTTCCCAAGTTTTGTGTAAGTGAATAGTACGCCGCGCCCGCGGGTTATCACTGTCGCGCCCGCGAGGAAGAGGCGTACAGAAAGTTGAAGCTCAAATACTCTCTTCTGTAGCGCCCGTGAGGTATTCCACTCGTGCCCGCGAGGAAAAGACGTACAGAAAATTAAGACTCAAAAGATCTCTCTTCGGTCGCGCCCGGGAGGTGTCCACCTCGCACCCGCGAAGGCCTACTACCCAGAAATTTGAAATTCGTCTGATTGTACTGTCGCGCCCGCAACAGTGGAAGCCCGCGCCCGCGAGGGCATGTTACTCAGACATGGGATTTTCCCAACATCCCAAGGCCATTTCATAACTTACCCGAACCTATTCATACACGTAAACACTTCCAAATCACCCCAATTCATCTCCTTCAAACACCAAAACACTCTTAGACCAACAATTACCAACTTCCACTCATGCATCCCTTAATTCCCATTTCAAATAAACATATCCAAGAGACTAACTATAGGCAAGTATTCAACTCATTTCCTCTAATAAAACATAAATAACATTTCTGTGTTGGTATTCCTATCATCTTATAGTCCTAAACATAACGATAGGAAATTTGATATGCCATGAACATTCATACGTCATAAATAATTCATTTCCATTAACACAAGTGTTTTACAATGCTTTACTTGGCATTTCAAGCCCTTTTTACTACAATATCCAAAATACAGTTTTCAAAAATACAATGTTCTCAAAATGCAACTTAAAGCATTGATTTACAAAAATTGTTCAAAACACAAAATGAGTCAACTTTCGGAGTATGCCATTGCTCAATCTTCAATCTCAACCTCTTCACCTGGAATGTGGATGGAATTGGAGGGGGTGAGCTTTCGCTCGTGGGTAACACGTTTATATTT
>JANKOE010000204.1:32048327-32061079 GCA_026284465.1 Erythroxylum citrifolium
CGCTTACCGCTACTACATTAATTTGTTTTAACGGAAGTGATTTCTTTTATATTTGGTTGCAGGCGACATCATCACCAAGCTTTATAGAGCAACTTACACTAAGTTGAAATTTGAGAGCGACCAGCTTATGAAAACTTGCATTTTTTGTTTCCATTTTTATTTGTGTGAACTTCAAATTATCTATAAAAAAAGAGAAGCATAAGTCGAAAAAAGAGAAAAAACAAAAAAAATCAGAGTGTGTGTTGCAATTTCAAGAGAAGTGGAGTCCAAGTTTGCTACTTTCCTAATTAAAATCAAGTAAAGATAACATCTTTCCTATTGCTTGAACTTAAATTGCAAGTACTTTCCTATTTTGTATTGCTTGGAACTTGATTACTTTCCTATTTGATTCACTTTCTTCTTTCAATTACTTTCCTGTTTTGCCTTTAGTTTCCTATTTTATTTCTTGCCTCATTCATCTTTCTTTAGCTTCAAGTTTACGACTTTCCTTGAAGTAGTCACTTCCTTAATTCATTCCTTATATTATTTTTCCTCTACTTAATTTCCAAGTTTCTCTACTTTCCCATCATTTTTCTTTCCTAATACTTTTTGTGCTAACTCCCTTTTTTTTCTTGTTTTCAGAGTTGTCGAGCGCTCCTTTCCCTTCAAGTTCCCTTCCCTTTGCATATTTGTCTCCTTTACTTCTTCTTCTTTATTTCCACACCCTATTCCCCTTTTGATTCTTTGAGAATTTTATTTTTGGATTCTAATGTTTGATTGTGTCTAGTTTTGAATAAGGATACTATAGAAAGCAAGTTGAGTGTTAAAAGGCAAGAGTATTTGCATTATAGAAAAAGCCAAATTTTTGTGTGATACATGAGTTGTTTGGCATCTATTGAGTGTATACATGTGAGGTTGAGTGGTGAGGTCCATATTGTTTTTTTGTTCACTAACATTTTGCAGTTCATAAACATGTCTCAAGAAGATAAATCATATGAACAAGATCTCAAAGTGTAACATCCTATGAATTGTGGGAGGGTTAGAATGGTGAATGTGAGTGATTAATGAGAGTTAGAGATGCAATTTCATGTTCATGCATAATATGCCATACACTTATACATAGTAGTTGCACATGAAAATAATTGTACATGCATTCATAAATAATTTCGGGTATAATTGGATTGAGTTGTGATCTTTGGGAGTTTCAAGAATTTGAATTTTGTTTATACTGGATATTACATTGGCTGGTAAGAATATGACATTTGTGAATTTTGGTGAATTTAGGAATAAATTTTGGAAATTTTAGAAAATAGGGAAAAGAAATTAAAAGAAGCTTTGGAGACAGTTGGATTATAAAGATGAAAGTTAAGGGAGTTAGTTTCAAAAGAATTAAGTTAGAGCTTAGGTCTTGGGAAAGTGACAAGTGTCACTTAGGCTTTTGTACTTTTGCTAGAAGTAGGTTACTATTCTTTGAGAGTTGACAGGTTAAGTCTTATCTAAGTTCCTTCTTCCTTATCATCTTCTTCAAATTTTCTTCCCATACACAGAGTTTTCCGTCAAACACCTGCTAAGAGATTTCTATGCTTTTCCTTTCCTACACCAAACCCACTTTGCCATTTGTGTCCTCTACCCTAAGAAAAACCAGAAGCTTGTCATTGTACTCCGTGAAGTAGGAAAATCGTGTGGAGTTTAGGGCTTGAAGAGTTCGGAGTTTTCAGCGGGTAAGTATGAATAAATCCTTTAGAGTTAGGAATTTATGAAATAAATTTGATAAGTTACTATCATTTGCATGAAAAATGGCATTTACATGTTTGTTCATTAATATTGTGTTGTTAGGGTATGAAAAATCTGGTTATGGTGTTAATTTAGCGTTTTGAAAGATTATGAGTGGTGAGTGTTGTAAAATATTGAAAGTTTGGAAATCTGGAGAATGTTTACTGAGTGTGCTTCTGTCTGTTAACCATAACATTTTCTCTAGTTATCCAAAACGAGATGATTCTTGATTTGTATTATACTATAAACGTATGGCTACATTTCGTATGAAGACATCAAATTTCAATTCTATCTCTAAGAAAATCTGGATTAATCTAGATAGATTTTGGCAAAGTTGCCTTCTTAAAGTTGTAGATCTTTCTTTTATCTTTCCAACGATATATAGTTTGAAAATTTTGGACATCTGAGTTGGAAGTTATGATTTTTATAATTGGAGATGTTTTGGAGAGTGCAAAAGTAAGACGCAAAAGTGAGACGCAAAAGTAAGACGCAAAAGTAAGACGCAAAAGTGAGATGCAGAAGTAAGACGAAGTTTTAAGACGATAGAAGTAAGACGAAGTTTTAAGACGATAGAAGTAAGATGAATTTTTAAGACGATAGAAGTAAGACGAAGTTTTAAGACGATAGAAGTAAGACGAAGTTTTAAGACGATAGAAGTAAGACGAATTTTTAAGACGATAGAAGTAAGATGAAGTTTTAAGACAATAGAAGTAAGACAAATTTTTAAGATGATAGAAGTAAGACGAAGCAAAGTAAGATGAAGCAAAAGTGAGATGATACAAAAGCTAGGAGATAGAATTGGTCTTCGAGGTCCGCATGAAAGTTGTAGATCTCGAAGTTATCTTTCCAATGGTCCAAAATGAGATCAATCAAGCATTGTTTGTGAAAGTTATGGAAATTGCGCCAAAATAGGTTCGTTTTGATAGAGGTCATAAACATGGTTGCTTCTTTTGGCCATAACTTCTTCTCTAGACCTCCAAATGACTTGATTCTTAAACCATTGGTTTTGTACGACATTGATCTACATCTCCACCAAGAATCATAGCTATCTGAATTGAATGGAGAAATATTGAGTGAAAAGAGTGGGACGGGTACAGTGAGTGTGCTCTTAAATAGTATGAACTGGTGTTATTCCTCTGAACATACTTCGGTATTTTGATGATTTCTGGAGCTCTACTAATCCAAATGAGATGATTTTTGTTTTTTGGTAACCTAGAGACATAGGGCTTCAACTGATATAAAGAAATCGAAATCTAATTCAGTCTCTAAGATGTTTAAATTCTATATGGAAATTTCTCGGGATTATCATGAACATGCATTGTACATAATTCATGTCGTACATATGCATTATCGAATACTTATGATAGTGCAAATTGTGATATTGTGAATATTATTTGTTATAGACAGGCAACTGGATCGTCAACCTCTAGACGTTGCCGGATCTTCCAGGCATTAGCTTCGGGAGCGACTTGTGAGTCAACCTTGATGTTTTCCTAGGATTGATTTGTTCTGAATTATTTTGATTTATTTAAATTTCCATATTATTGAAATATTTGTGATCTGATTATGAATTCTGGACTTGAAGTCCGAGGAGTATAATAGTTGGTCGTGTATTGGAAGTGTTTTGATCTGTTGTGAAATTCTGTATGTTATGTGTATTCTCAGGAAAGGTAAATGCCGGAATCAGGTCCGATGAATGTGAGTTTCCTATTTAGCATCATATGTGATATGACATGATCAGTATGTGATGCATTTCATAAAGTGCATGCTCAGATAAAGGCGTTGTGACTTAAGTAGCCAGTTTGAAGTGCTTTCACATAGAGCTTTGCTCCGTGAACTCTGATTCTGCACGTAGAGCTTTGCTCCGTGAACTCTGATTCTGCATGTTGAGCTATGCTCCGTGAACTCTGTTCTGACTAAGCCCTATGGGCCAGTATTTGTGTAAGTGATTGGCACTCGGTCACAACAATAAGAATGAACACGAGTCTCATGCATATCATATTATAAAACTGAAGATCATGAATAGTTTGCAAGGTGATATTGAATGAATATATGACATGCCATGATATGTGAGTATCTGAACAATAAATGTATGCTTAAAATGAGTAATTATGCAAAATGTGATATGTGTATAAGATCCGGTGGATTCATCAATGATGGTTCGCTCATTGAGTTCGCAAAACTCAGCAAAATTGCAACGTTGTTTTTTCGAGACCGAGAGATGACTCTAGCTATTGAGGGGCTCTACTGCCTTGTAGATTGTGTTTTGGCAAGAGAAGTCATGGCTCAAAGGTCGGTCAGCTGGAATTTTTGGGTGGCGTAGATAGATTTGATGTATCTTCCCCTTTCATGTAGTACTCTTGTAATTGATTTTGTGAATGTACATATAAAACTTATTGGAAGACAATGTAGACATTCGGTGGTTATGAAAAAAAAGGAATTTGCAGAGTTCTTATGATGCTTTACTAGTGATTTTAATACCATGCCATGTGAAGTGAGTTTTAGTGATCGCTCGTAGCGTACCCTTATTCTCGGGTATGTGCCAGAATGACCTCCGGGCGTTCCGATGCGTACCCTGCGAAAAGGGGGCACTACAATCAATGTTTTGATGATAGCAAAATATAAATACTTTTAATGAGTTATTAGATTGATAAGAAGCTTTATAAGAACAAGATGTAGCTAACATAACTCAAGAAGACACGTTAGGAAGATGATAAAGAAAAAGTTTTGTAGCCTTCAAAATGAAGATTAAGTTAAGAACAAAAAAACATTAAGGCATGTCAAGATCATTCTATATTTTTGTAATATTAATTACAATCTCATTTTGTTATTTTGGCGTTCTTAAAAGGCTCACCATACAAAATTATTTCATTTTACTTCATTATATGAGTCTTTTCATTATCAAGAGGTATTAAAGCTTTTGCTTTTAAAAGAAAGCATCTTAATCTTTTAAACATTGTTTGGGTTAAAAAGCCGATTGGTGAATTCTATACTGATAATTAAATTAACTACAAGTGCATGGTGTAGATGTAGCTAACATAGGTAAGTACGAGTCGATCATACGAAGATTGTAATTACTATTAGTTACCCTTCTCTTATTATCTAACCTAAGCATCAAATGTTTGGTTTTTAATTAGAAATAAAACTTAAACAAATAAAATAAAATTATAAACAATAACGAATGCACAAGATGGGATCCTGCCCCAATTTCATAACACTTATAGTAGTTAATAACATATAGTCCTTACATTGCCACCTAAATAATGAAAAAAAAACAAAAACTACATAAATTGAGAACAATCTAGAGAAATTTGAACAGATAGTATTATCAAAAGTTAAGTTATTTTAAAGAAAAGATAATGTAGATTTAAAAGAGTTTGAGATGTTATCTCGGAACAGAAATATTAGTGGTTATAAAGAGGTGAGATTTGAAACCTGTAATTTCACATATTACACATACGAAATAATGGAATGATGAAAATGTATGTGTGATTTTCTTAGTGTCAAATAAAAGGATCAATATCAATTTCTTGCTTTTTTTAGATTTTACTTCATGCTCTTACAATTTAATTTTTGCAAGAATCTTTTATTCAGTGCGCATCCAAAAGGTAGTAATTACAAATTTCTTCGTTTTAAATAAAAATGAAATGATTTGTCAAGCGTGATACGGTTAAGTTTGATTTGTTGATTTACATAAACTTAAAATTAAGTATAATTAATTTTAATGATTTAATTTAAAAATTTTATCAATTTAGATAATAAATTCGTGCTCAGCATGAACATGAATCCATGCGGAGAGCTGCGATTGAAGGACACTGATGTGAAAGATGTGGCCTGCGCTTTCTTTATTGGGCCTAGTTGTATTGGGCCTAATTGAACCAGTCGAAAAGCACAATTTCTGATCAAGCACAGCTACTTGGTTCGACCATCGATCTTGGGGTCGCGACGCTCCTGTCATTTCTTCCCCTCCGAGCGAAACCGAAACTCGACTAAGGTGTAATATCTCTGATTCCCTCTCTTCAGACGGTTCCAAATACCACGCGTGTTCTTTATCTGCAAGCCGTGTTTGATATTCCCAATATCTTGTTAACACACTGCTTCACACATTTCAGATCATATCGATTTCTTGTTTAATTTCAAGATTCTGTTATTTTTATCTGAATTGTTTATTTTTCAGTTAAATATAACTCAGAAATTGGTATGAACTGCGATTAGGGCTTGCCTTAGGTGGCATACTATTTTATTTTGTTTCGTCAATGCTGATTTTATAGAGTATAACTAAATTTGTGTATTTCTTTGGAGGTGGAGATCTCCCTGGATTCAAAGGTGCTATAGTTAGACCAATAATGTCGGTTTCAAACGATGATAGCATGTCTCCTCAGTCTCAGGTATAGGGTTTTTTAATGAAGATTATTCAATTCTCCATTATTGTGCAAACTCTATACTGGAATTTACTGTTTAAAGATGTTTTTCATGTAAATGTGGCCTTTGTTCCTCTATTGACAGTTAGAATTTTAATTAAGGACTTTGTTTAACGTAAGATTAGTATATATGATAGGGAAAAGTTTCCTCTCCTTAAGAATAACATTTTGATTGGAAATTTGATCAGTCTATATCTTTTATAATTTAGCCTAGTGTGATGCACGTGCATTCTACTGGATGTTTTTCTCAATTAAATGTTTTGCTTTACAGCTATCATCCCATTTTTTCGGAGATCTACTAGATTCCATTATTGTTGATGTTGCTTCAGAGTGTCACCGGATTGCAAGGCTGGGCCTCGACCGCAATTTGGAGAAAGAGGAAGAAGAATTGAGGCTCTCAACACAGGCTCGTGTCAATGTGGCTGATCTTGGTAATAGTGGTGAAACAAACAGTAAATACGTGGTTGATATTTTTGGACAAACTCATCCATCTGTTGCCAGTGAAGTATTTGAGTGCATGAATTGTGGACGCTCAATAGTTGCTGGAAGATTTGCTCCTCATTTAGAGAAGTGCATGGGAAAGGTCCTCCTCTTAATTTACCTTGTATCCGTTTGTCTATATGTTGGTTGACTTTCTGCTTTTCAACCCTACCTTAATAAGTGCAATGCCTCAAGTGGCAGTAAATTCGTAATAGGAACTAATACTTGCTAGATTTGTTTTACAACCCAACTTGTCAGGTCTCTTGTTTAATTTGTTGCAAGCTAATATGAAAATGCTGTCCATAACAGGGTAGGAAGGCTCGTGTCAAGGCAACAAGAAGCAGCACAGCTGCCCAGAACCGGTACTCACGTGGCAGTCCTGTTGCCACAAACTCCCCATATTCAAATCCCACAGGCACCAACCGGTTATTAAATGGCACACCTGGTATTGCTGGTGAAGAGTATTCAAACAGTGTATTTGAAGAGCCATGATCAACAGTGGAGTAAGGTGAGGCTAATTGTAACACAAATTCCCGGAAACAAAGTAGATATTCTCTTGCAACTCCATACATGCTTGAATATGTGTGAAGACTACATGTACACAATAGTTGAGGAACTGAGAAGTATACAACACAGTATCGCCAGTTTTGGCAGTGCATTAACCATGAAGGCTTTGATATATTGACTTTTTCTTCATGCAATTTTCGCCTATCTCAAACTCTGATCAACGAATCATGGTCATAGAATTCTAGAAAATGTGATAAAAAAAAAAGATAGCCCCTAATTTATGAATGAATATTCATTAAAAATGGTAATAAATTCATTAAGATTTGCATAAATGTAACTATATCATAATTATTACCACATCTCTAGTGAAAAAGTCCAATTAACCTCCCTAATTAAACACTCGTGTTGCACGCCAAAAACTATATAAAGCAAAGTAGGAACAAATGGACAATCATTCCTTTGGCAATTGGGCTTTCCACAGCCACAGCAATGGCCCTTGAAGTTAAATTCATTGTTATTACTGATACAGACCAAATATATATATATATATATATATAATTAATTTTGGAATATGAAAAATACAAATTTTACATATATTAAATTGCAATATAATTCAAACTGTAATTGATTGGATCATAACTCATCATAAAGGTGTAAAAAGTTCTTTATTGGAGATTCGAATTGAGTATTGAATCAAATCTGAACAAAATTTGGCCTAGTCTTGAAGTTTTTGGCGTTGTTAGCTATTATTTATCGTATCACCGTATTATCTACTCGTACAAATGAATATATATTTCAAAATAGGAGAAAAGGTCAAATTGATCCTACAACTTTTCTCTTATTATTATTATTATTTTGTTAACACCTTCATTTCGATGACCTGATGAACACGTTGGTGTTGTGGATACATGACAAGCTCTGGTTATTATTAAATAAGAAATTACTTTACTGTCCTCTAGAGTTGTTATTAGTAAGAAAACAATAACAAAATTTTACGTTTTCGTTTTATCATCCTTTATGTTTATGTTTAAGAAATAGCCTAACGCATAGAGGTATTTTGGTAAATTACCTTTTCCAAATGGATTAGAAGTAAATGATAGATTTCGTTTATTTTTGTATTAATTTTGACTAGCCTTCTATTGAATAATCAAATATTGTATTTTAATTTCTAAGGTGTTATTTATGGATATTTAATAATTTGACACATAAAGATGCTTTTGAGCCAAGATATTATGGACACTTTAACACAAAAGTTATGTAAATTGAATAGTTGTTTGTTTTCATATATGCTTGAAAAATATGACACATTAAGAACATTTTAACAGTTTTTTTTTCATATCTATATTTATTTTCTTGTTTTCTTAAGATATAGAATCCTATTGAAAAAGGGATATTGTTTCACATAAAGGACAAATTGATAGAGACAACTTATCTGTCTATATTGGTGGCACTAAAATTATAGTGGAAGGCATTGAACAAAATAATTTTGGCTTAGTGATAGCCGATGATTTGGTCATATTTTCAGCCCCATATTTTGAGAATTTTTATTGATTTTGGTACTTAAATTGTTTATATTTTATTTCTTGGTCTAATTCACCCACTTGGAGTAAAAGGGATGAATTCAAACAAGTTTGGAGGAATTCAAACAAGTTTGGAGCTATTCGAAGCTATTCTGATTGAGTTATATAGCGCATGATAGTGAACATGGTTGTGTTAGAGACTCTAGAGGCATGTTGAATATTTCTTATGGAACACGCCCATGTTGCTCGGGAACACAACTATGTTAAGTAATGGGAAGGATATATTAATGGTACACACCCATGTCTGTGCATTTATAAGCTCTGGAAAGCTTCACACATCTATTTGAAAAATAAGGCTATCAACACAACCGTATATCTCTTAGAATTAAATTTTCAAAATTTAAAAGCTAATATTTAGTGATAGAAGAGAGTGGAGAGTTGGGAAATTCAAGGAAAATCTATAGAATGACACAAAGAATGAGAGACATAAGGAAACCCTTTCGGAGCAATTTTTCATCAATCTAGAGTGAAGTTTTTGCAGATATTAGGGATTTCAATCATGTCATCCTTGATTTTCAACTTTTTCTTTAGTTTTGATGTTCTGTTTTTTTATAAGTATGTGTCAAATTCTTTTATCTAAATTAAATGAACCTCAGGATGGACCTTGTAGTGACTTTATTTTAATATAATTTGTTCTTTAATTTCATATTTAGATTGAATTATGTATTCTTATTTAGTATTGAACTAATATTGTTGGCATATTGATTCATATATGATTTCATACAATTGAGATTAAGAAATTTAATGTATGAATATTTATCATAATTAAAAGGATTTGTGTGTAAAGCTAAAGATAGCTCAATATAAGTTTTCTTGATTATGGTCAACATTAATAATGAAATTCATATATCGGCTGATTTTAGTTAAACGGTAATTGCAATTAAGCATTATAGAATTAATAGTTTTGATAAAGTTATAATAATTCAGAAATTTTCATGGTCCAATGAACTTTAAATTAAATTGAGTAGAGAAATCATGATTACATGAGAAGTTCTAAGGGGTAATCGAATTACAAATACCATTGATTTATTGGTTGAATTTTCATTCTTTTTCCATTCTAGTTTATTTGATTATGTTGACTTGCTCTTAGTTCTTTTTCTTTTCTTTTCTTTTAAATATGATTTATTAATATCACCTCAATTATCAATTAGATAATAGGAAAAGAGTTATTACTAGCACTTAAAGTCCTTGTGGTATTATACTCATTAGTGTTGTCTCCTTATAGTTAAAACAATACAATTTCATCACCAACAAGTTATGGCTTGTTTGTATGAGTTGGATATTTTTGTTACAGCCACTAAACAAAATGGAAGGATGGAAAGGACATATTTTTAGGGAGATTATTGTGTGCTATCATTTATGGCAGTTTTGGAAGCTTAAGTAACATCTATGATATGGTGAGGCATTTGTGGGGGTAACCACCTTTATCATGAATGTCAAATAATAGAATGTATGTTGAAGAATCCAATTTGCATAGAGAACTGGCCTCAAGACACCTTATATGATAAAACTTATAATTTATAGTGGGGTAGTTATTACAACTTTGCATGGAATGATCACGCTTCATTTGGATTTTTACAACAACAGCAAGAGGAGTATCAATATCTTGAGGATGTCTTTATGAAATTTGTTGCTTCAACTGAGGCTGCCTTTTATAAAAATAAAGATCCAGATGTTTTATTTGGATTCATTGAGTTAGATTTGAGGGAATATATGAATGCGATAATGTTATAGAGTAAAGAGGAGTTAAAGGTTAAAGAAAGGAAGGAGGCTGTAATTCAAGAAAAGGCGGGTGAAGTTCATCCTATAAGAGAGGAGCACGGAGCCTGTCTTGAGGTTGACGAACCCATAGTTTTGAGGAAAGAGTTTGAGGAGATTGACAAGAGTAAATAGAAAAAAAATGATACCCTTCATTAAAGATTTGCAAATGTTATAATTGAAGAAATTGTCGGATCATTTGAAATATTCTTTTTTAGTGAAGAACTCAAAGCTATCAATAATTACAACATTAAATTTAAAGGCAGAAAAGAAAGAAAAGTTATTAAGGTCATTTAGAGAGCATTAAAGGGCAATAACATGAAAGATTTTAGATATTAAAGGAATTAACCCCTCTTTTTATACACAAAATTTTAATGGAGGACAATTTTAAATTAATTGTGCAACATCAAAGAAGGTTTTACCCAAATATGGAGGAAGTTGTAAAGGAAGAGGTACTTAAACTTCTTAATGTATGAGTAATTTACCTTATTGCTAAAATTTCTTGGGTGAGCCTTGTGTATGTTGTTCTAAAGAAAGGAGGAATGATCATGGCGCCTAATGAGAGGAATTAGTTTATTCCCACTAAAATTGTCACCAGGTAGAGAGCATGCATCAATTGTAGGAAGTTGAATGACACCACTTAGAAGGACCATTTTTCTCTCCCTTTCATTTATCAGACGCTCAAACGAGTAATTAATTGTATGTACTAATATTTTATGGATTTCTTGTCAAGTTACTTTCAAGTTTTGATATCCCTAGAGTATTAGGAGAAAACTACATTCACTTGTCCATACAATATATTCACTTATCGAATAATGCTTCTTGTGTTGTATAATACACAGCTACATTTTAGAGGTGCATGATGGGAATTTTTGATGACCTAGTCGAGGATATCATGGAGGTATTTATGGATGATGATAGGTGCATAATTGATCATAATTTTACCTCATAGTCGATGTGTTTTTGCTTGATATTTAATACTTTATTGTATATTTGGTACTTAATTTGCTCCAAGTGGGTATATAGGTTATATTGCCTTCACGAACTTAAAGCAAAAGAATTCCAATAAAAACACAACACATAATGAAGATTCAATGCATAGAAGCGATGCACAACCATGCATTTACCAGTACACTTATCTCAGGCCGTGCAGTTTCGTGATTTTTGGACATTTTTTATACACAGTCATGCACGACCATGCATCATATCATGCATCTTCTTAAATTTTGTGATAAAAAGACATTTTCGGAGGTAGCGGGGAGGAGTCAGAGAGCAGACAGTGGGGAGGTGATTCTAGATGTGGAACTAATTCTCTAGGTGCAATTTTGGTCCAGGGAAGTGGAAACACAAAGAAATTATCAAAACATTTATCAAAATACAAGATCAAGCCTATACATAGCAAGAACATTCGATAGAAGACAATCAGGGAGATTTAGAATTATGAACTCATTGTTTTCGACTTGTATTTATATTTATGTATGGTTGATTTCGTGTTCGATCGTGTGTAATTAAAGGTCCAGTTAGTATTTAGGTTAGATGAACCTTAAGTTAATACTTTGGCATGATTGATTCCTTTAGTAATGAAATTGGTTTGATTGTTATATTGGATCCGATCACGTGTTTTATTTATAATCTGATTTTTTACATAGAGATTAAGAAATCCTAGGTTGAATAGATCTACCATAATTGGAAGGAGTTGATTGCAACCTTAGAGATAGATGACATAAATCTTTCAGATTAGGGTTAAACCTAATAGAGGGACTCATAAATTGGTAACACAATCTTGAAATTTAACCTGAGTAATTCGGTTAGAAACTTTAGGATTAGTTGTTATTAGACTAAAGGTAAAGTACTAACATACAATAGGAGTCTCCTCGGTCCAATAAATGATCAAATAATTGCATAATAAAAGATCAATCTGTTAAGAGTTTAGGGAGATTCAAAACCTAGATACTAATTACTTGATATCGATAATTTATTAGTGCTTTCCAAATTCTTTGTTCAATTTCCTTACTTATTTTATTGTATTTGCTTAATTTTATTTTTTTTTATTAAAAAGTAAAATCAATCCTTAGGATAGATAATAGGGAAATGGTAATTACTAGTATTCATCATCTTTGTAAGATAGACCCGTACTTGTCGGTACTAGGTATATCTATATCGTGCACTGTTGGATTGGAAAAAGAAAGCATGCTTAGTTTGGAGAAACGATAGATTTCAAAACTTTTTAAGAAATCATTTTGCAGCGGAAGCA